>CM039618.1:46124642-46389233 GCA_022457205.1 Saccharum spontaneum
TTCAAAACTACACATCTAAATTGACATATGCATGCCCTTAGCTTATATGTAGATAAAGATAACCTAGAATAATAATCTAAAGTTACCCTCAAAATTTGCATCTAAATTATTACTAACTTTTATTGATACTAAAATTAGAAACTAAACATAACCCTATATTTGCATGTAAAATTTTTAACATTTTGAACCACACTGAACACATCTGAATTGATGAAAAACATTGGTGTTGAATCCAGGTACAACATAGACCTTAGATTCAACACCTCCAAACAATCGATTCATCTAGACATCTGATTTCATCTTTGCATCGAACTACGATGAGGTCGACGACCCGAAGTTAATATCCCTGTGGGATGTGCTTATGTAGTACTCTTGCCTAGCGATGAAAACGGACGGAAACGGACGGAAAAAACCCTATTTCTACTTCCGTTTCTATATTTTTTGCGAAACGGGATCGGGTTCGGAAAATACGGGTTCGAAAACGGAATCGGAATATGCGGACATACGGAAACGAACAAATACGGATGGAGAGCCGGAAAATTAAATTATTATTACATAAATATAATATTCTCAAAGTATACATATATAAAGTCATGTAATATTAATACAAAGTTTAATATTCATTTACATGCTATGTAAGTGAACATAACAGGCATATTTGGTGATTCGTAGTTATATTAACATAACATAAGGACATGTAATTATTGAACATGTTGAGTATAGATTGAAAACGGGATAAAAACGGGATAAATACGGGTCTATTCCATATTAAACGGGATTACTTGGAAACGGACGGAAAACCACCATTTTCTACTTCCGCAAATACGAAAACGGGATCTCGCAAATACGGAAACGGACGGGAAAATATAGAAAACGGAACGGGACGGTACGGGAAAAATTCCGTCCGTTTTCATCCCTACTCTTGCCCATGCAAATAGTAACCAAACCTAACATCGTACCAATGAAATTACTTCTGCCACGGGTGATCTTGTTGTGGCCATAGTCAAAGTCATCGTAGGTAACAAGCTTTCGGGCGAACATCGGTGATGATTTCACCGGTAGATTTATTTACACTAAATCTAAGCTCACTAAGCCTAAAAAACTGCTTAACTGTAGTTGAGGCATGCATGGGGTCCCCTCTCCTTGTTTCCACCGATTGATCGACTCACTGGAGTGGTAGAAAGAGGACCCCTAGACGGAAGCAGTGAGGTGCCCTAGATGTGGCGGAGGTTTGATGGCATGTATAGTTGATGGACTAGTTTGTACAAAATTGGGCACTGCACCAAAATTATTTGAAAACCATGAAGAGTGAAATTATATGTTACTGTTATTACATTACGCTAAATAAATTGGGTCGCCGTACATGAGGTTTAATTGGTTTTCCAGTACAGTGGTAAGAGTATACTTGGTTGTTTTTTTAAAAAAAAGAGATGTTTGATGATTTTAACAAGAGGCTTGAGGGAGAAGAAAAAGGGCAGCAGACGACATGGTGGCCGGGATTGATCAAAGACAAAAGCAAAAGTTAATGGAAAAAAAGAAAGATGTGGATAGCATTCCTTGCCCTCCCTTTGCTGCCCACTTTATCAAGCACCATGAATTAGAGGGAAAGAAAGATAGCCAAGGTACGTGGCGCACACGGCCGGGATCCTTTCTCATAACATATCAAATCATGGGATCCTCTAGACAGATAGAGTAGGATAACATGTAGTACCAGTAGCTGCCTACTTGCAGTGACATGCATGGATCGGCCGAGGCCACCAAAAGGAAACCATCGAGGCTTATATATGCCTGGGGTCGTCGTATCCTCCAAAGCCACCCGGCCAGCCGGGCCCCATGTCATGTTAAAAGCAAAAGCAATACCGGCATCTTTGAAAAGACCTCATCAGCCAGCTAGTGGGTATATATACAGAAGTGATACGTATGTCGGTGTATTTGTGCGTTTTCAGTGAACTAATAATTATATATTTGCATATATCAATGTTTATTTACAATTAGAAGAGGTGGATTACAAATACTGTCTCTTCTCATTTCCGAGGGTGGGGGAGAGAGGGCTTTAATTATAGGGGTATCATGCATGTCTAAAGATGGCAATGGGGACCCGATCCCCGATTCCCAGCGGAAATTCTTCCATTAGAGGACGGGGATGGGGAGAAATTTATCCCCACGGGGAATTAAACGGGGAAGAAACGTCCCCCGTCGGGTCTGGCGGGGGCGGGTTGAAAGTCCTAATTTGGTTTTAGATAATTGATGAAACTTAAGACTAACCTTTGATCTAAGAGAGTGCGAATTAGATAAGGTAGTCCAATCCAAGTGATGGAGCAAGATGAGGTCCATGGTGATGAAGGTGGACATGAAATGAAGATGATCAAGCTCTACTTTGGAAAAGAGAGTATAATAATAGGAGCCATTTTTGTTTTGCACTCAAGAAGCTATAGAGGGTGTAAGTGATTTAGGATCGATAGCCGTACTATAAAGAGAAGAAATCTTTGGTTAAACGGTTATCGAGTGCCACTGGGTGACATTGTTCTTGCATATGCATTTAGGAACCTAGTATGCTAACATTAACCCTTGTAAAATGCTTTGAAAAATGCTAACATACGTGTACACAAGTTCTACACTTTGTGGTTAGCAAGTTGGAAGTAAGGACGAAGTGATTGTGGACTTAGAAAAAGAAAAAAGAGAGAAAGTTCATGACCGGACGCTGGCTGCGGGGTGACCGAACTCACCCCGGCGTGTCCGATCATTTATAGCAAGGAGGCGGTCACTGGCCGAGAGCACGGAGAAGTGATCGGACGCAGCGACCTAACGCTGGTCGTGCGTCCGGTCATGCTAACTAGAGGAGGCGACGCTCGGCTTGGTAATCGGACACGGGTGCGTTCATGCGACCGGGCGCACAGAAGTAAAGCAATTTCGCTGATGTCGCGTGCGCAGAAAGGCAACCAGTGAGGACCGAACGCTCGGGCGTGTCAGGTTGCCTCTGACCTAACGCATCTAGTCAGTAAAAACTAGCTCTGGAACGTTACTGGAACTGACTTGACGCTGGGGTGCTCTGGGTCCAATCTTGTGTAGAGGCGCGTCCGGTCACTGGTTTGTGCGGGTGCGCGTTGGCGACAACGATCAAATTTGAAAAAGGGTGACGTGGCGCGCTATGGCTAGCCGGTGGGGTGCGACCAGATGCACCGGACCGGACTCCGGTGTAAGTCCGGTCACAAAGTCCGGTCAGCCCCGAGAAGTGTAACGGTTGGATTTTCTTGGTGGTCTTTAAATAGACCTTGGCTGGCCCTTGGCTCACCCTCTTGGCACTTTGACATACTTGACATCCTTATGAGCCTAGACAAACACCTCCCACTCATCTCCATCTTTGATTTATCATCATATTGAGATTGGGAGTGATTCTAAGTGCATTTGCTCGAGTGATTGCATCTAGTGGCACTTTGTGATCGTTGTGGTTGTCAATTTCTTGCTACTCTTGGTGGTTGCCATCACCTAGATGGCTTAGAGCAGAGGAGGAGCTTTGGCACATGTTGGTGATTGATCTTGGCCGGCTCCGATGATTGTGAGGGGTCTTGTACCTTCCCGGGTGAAGAGCCGAAAGGTAACTCTAGTGGATTGCTCGTGTCATTAAGTTACCTCACTTGTGGGTAGGTTCTTGCGGTATCCAATTGTGTGGACAAGGTTCATGCAACATCTCTTAGCCACCGAACAACCAAGTGTTGGTCGACACAACAGGAATTAGCGTGCCGACAAGCACATGAACCTCGAAAGAAAAATTGGTTGTCTCTTGCCCATTGGTATTCTCCCGGTGATTGGTTGGTATTTATCTTGTGATTGGTTCATTCCTCTATGCGGCGGTATAATCACCATGCTCTCTCCATTACTTTCTCGCAAACTAGTTGTAGCAAGCTCTTTAGTGTAGCTAGAATTGAGAGCTTGCTTTGTAGCTTAAGTTTACCTAGTGGAGCTCTTTAGTGTAGTAAGTTTGAGAGCTCTTAGTGTGTAGCAACTTAGCTTCTTGTGTACCTAGTGATCATAGAAACTAGAATTGTTGGGTAGGTGGCTTGCAACCCTTATAGAGCTAAAGCAAGTTTGCATTTCGTCGTTTGTCATACTAATCAAATTGCTCTAGTGATCTTGTAGATTTTTAAATAGACTATTCACCCCCCCTCTATCCATATTAGGACCTTTCACGGGTATGGTTGTGTGATCCCTATCCCCGTTTCCCTGCATCCCCGCTTGCCAGCACTCACAGGCTCGCAGCCTGCCTGCTCATTCCTGGCCTAGGAAAGCCCAATAGAATAGTCACATATAAACGATAGGAAAACCTAAGCAGCCAAAGTTTATACTCCCTTCCCCATTCTCACCCACCGGCCGCCGCCGCCAAGATAGCTGAGTAGCCGAGGAACAAACCGCACTTCCGCAGTCCTCCGCATTGTGGCGGAATCGCCCAGTTTAGCACGCTTTCAGGGCGCTTGCCTTCCACTAGGCATTAAGAGCCCTGAAAGTGAGCTACCCCAGATGATTCCGTCGAGCACACCCGATGGGAGAACTCGAACGCTCCACATTTTACACCCAGGATCCAATAATGAGTATAAACTTACAATACTTAGTCCATTTCATACAACACAGAGTCTTGAAACAGTTATTACAATACTAGAGGTTCAGAGTGCAATAATTAACAGCGGAAAATAAAATAACATCTAGCGGAAGCGATGAGAATCCATTTGTACCCATCAGAAGAATCCTCCACACAAGACAAACATGCTCAAAGTGCACCTGCAACAGGGGTAAAAATAAACCCTGAGTACACAATGTACTCGCAAGACTTACCCGACTGGGAATTATATTTCCCGACTCTCAAGGATCATGATAGGCTTTATGGCTTGTGGGTTTCTTGTATGCGGAAAGCAGCACTAAGAGTGTGTCCTTAATTTCTTAACTTTTAGAAGCCGTATTTTATTCATTAACCAATATTCTATGTAAGCACCTATGCTATAATCAAGCAAGAGTTGAGTAAAACAAGATCGTTTCTCCCTCTTTCAATTGCCAATTCTTACTACGATGCCAGAGCGTAGCCAAGCCGTACCGTCACGCAGAAACGGCGATTCACGAATCAATGTGCCCAGCTGGGTACCCCGAAAAACACACGCCTCGCTTGTACCCCAGGCACGAGCAAGACCAACCCGTTCCCCTCCTGTCACAGGTTTCCAGGTCCCCGTCCAAACTTGGACTCCTAGCTCCCGTATTCGAGGCCCGGCCTCAATACGGTGCTAAGACCTCCACCTATCCCCGCCTCCAATCAGTCGGTCCGGAAAGAGCCGGAGCCCATGACAAGTGAGTAACAAGTCTTCCTAGCCCCCATCCGCTAGTATGTGCTCGGGATAAGGAGATCTGTGACTTGACCAGGGTCCATGCAACGAACGGTCCTTAATTGACACAGACAGGGAAATAGTGCAATCCAATTATGTACCCGTGGCCGTGGGACACAACTGGTTACACCCACCAAGAACCATACCACATCCCTGCCCGGTCGTCATTTCCCTTCCATCATTTTTCCCAAAATGTAATAATCATTAGAGTAACTCCCTATTGTGAGCAACGACAGGTCACTCACCCTACCGATGATCCTAAGCGAAGCAACCATACGATCCTGTACTAGTAAGACTCATGGGTATATAAATATATATGCATGTGGGTATCATAGAAATTCTTGTAACTTAAATGCACAACATTTAAACATATATCAGATTTGCCAAAAATAAGGGTTATGCACCGGGGCTTGCCTTGGGCAGGCGCACAGTCAGAGGTGTCAGTAGCGGGTGGCTCCAGGAACTCCTCAGGTACGAAGATTTCCTCCTCGTACTCCTCGATAACCTCCTCGTAGTCCGGCTCCTCTGCGGTCACGTACTCGACTTCCTCGTGACCTATATGCATGGAATGACAATACCACACTTAAAAAGATGACGCGGTAACCCTAACAGCTAATGTGCTAAGCTAACAGTACTTCTACCAACAAGGTTAACTTGAAGCAATCCAACTCTAGCAACTAACAAGCGCACCACTTTCCGATTACCGATTTACTACAAGCACTACTCAGGGAAAATTAGCTACCCTAACAACAAGCTATTTGATGGCCATAAAAAAATTACAGTAAGCATCTAACAATATTAAGCAGCTACTGTAAAAAATTTTAGAGCGAGGGCTATCCTAGATTTGCCACGAAAATTCCTACAAAATTGGTTGCATTAATAAACGTCGCTTTATGCATTAATTTAAACGACCGAGCAACACTACAGCACTGCACAAAAGAAATTACTAACTGATAGAGCATGAATTTAGAAAGTTAACAAAATTGGTTTCATGATTTTTGGACCTCAACACAAGACGCTATAATTCACCAAAGTTAGCTCCGAAATAAAATTAGAAACCAACATCGAATTTTCTAGAAAAGGAAAAAACCTGCTCCCACTGTTCGGCCCATAAGAGGCGGCCCACGACGCGCGACCCGCGCGCGGACGCGGCCCAGGCGGGGGAGCCCGCGCGTCCCCGGACGTTTTGCAGAAACGCCCTCCAGCTATCCAGGTATCCCGCTACGCTTCTCGCGACTATTCCCACAGACTGCCTTTACTCAAACAAGCCCCCAGAAAAACCCTTCTTCCCAAAGGGGAGGTCCCCGACGCTCCCCCCCCCCGCACACCGGCGTGGCATAGACCGGCACCGGTCGGTCACGCAGGCCACTGGGAAGACTCTACCGCGTACCCAAGGGGGAGACGCTCACCTAGGTGCAGACGCGAGGCACGGGGCAACGATTCGGCGACCGGAGACGAGGTGGCGCGGCTTCCCCGCGATGGTGGCCGATCGGCAAGGGCGGCGCCGGCGTTCCGGGGGACAGAGGCTCTGCGAGAGCAGCCGAGGGGGTGGGTGAGCTTCGGCAGCTCACTACGGACCAAACCGCAGTGACAGGGAGGTTGGAGGGTACCTGAGCTGAGCCGGCCACGTGCGCCCGGGGGGGGGGTCAGGCGGCGCTCCACGGCGGCGTGAGCTCGTCAGCGAAACTCAGGGGAACCAGGGCTCGGAAGCGGGTGCAGGGTGAGGCCGAGGGCATAGCAAGGCTACTGGTAAGCTCAATTTGGTGAGGGATCAACGACTCAGACCACTACGGTGGTCACGGTCGGGCGCGGCATTAAAGGCACGTTGGAGCAGAAAATCTCCGATTGGAGCGCGGTGGGGCCAAACTGGAAGCGAGCGGCGGTCGCGCGGTGAGGTCACACGGTGGCGAACTCTAGGGCGGGGTTGATTGAGTAACGGTGGCCTCTCCCACCAGTTTGCCAGCAACGGCCCCGACGACCAGGGGGACAGGGGGAAACAGAAAAGGGGGGGGCAAAACACGGCAGCGCTCCGGTCCCATCCCGGCCGAAGTGGGGTCATGGCAGTGCGCGCGAGCAGACGGGGGAGCAGCGTGGCGTGCTGCGCAGCCACCGACCGGCCAGTGGCGGCGTTGGGTCGGCGCGGACGCGACGGGCGCTGACCCCGGACGGCCCACACCACCGCGCGCGCAGAGAGAGGGAAGGGGGCAAAACAGCGGGCGGGACAAGCAACCCACGCACGACGTCAACGGCCACAGCACCAAGGCACGACGGCCTCGGCCGGCTTCCCACCGCGGCAGCACGCGGGCCCGCGGCGCAGCGCTGCGCGACGCGCACAGCGACTACGCGGTGACCGCGCTCGGCTGGCCAACCAGCCGCGACACAGCACACGCACGAATCTTAAAGTCCTTGCCACGCCAAAACGAGTGATCAAGAGACCGAACGATCTTCACCAACACCAAGAGGGTACACTAGGCTATCATTCTGAGCCAAAACATACTGCCACCTTTGAACTAGATTTCCCAGAACGGACTCGCCAACACGGCCTTGCCAAGCTGTCAAACGACTTGGAGTTTTTCTAAGTCTAGGGCTGAAATACAAAGCGAGTTCACTTTTCGAGTTACTGGAAAAACTAGCTAGCGATCTAATTACTTGACAACACAAGTTGCGCTAACAACTACACACTATGCTCTTCATAATTCGTTTAGGGTTCACATATAAGTCTTGTAGCAGTTTCGTTAATAAAAATTTAGTTTCCAACCTAAGTCGCTAACTTCCGGTTAAAACGTCAAAATTCGAATAACCTTTTTATTTACTATTTTTAATTTACTGAAAGGGTTCTACGCACTTCAACATTAAACAAAACACAAGAAAAAGATGTGCATGCTCAGCTTAGAGGCATTGTGACATGCGGTAACACCGGGGGTGTTACACGCATGACATGACGCATCGCACTCACTCCCGCGTCCGTGCATCTGCTCTGACTCCAAGCCACACATCGCGCTTCCTCTTGCAAATCGCAGCCCCCACAACGTACTTATTCCTGAAGCATCCGCATGCCAACACAAATTGAGAGATGTCTATTCGAGCTCAACGATGTGATGTGGCATACCTGAAGCCGGAGTCACATGCACGACATGTCTTGAGTGCAGCATGTAGTTCTTGTTGAGTGGTGGAAATTTGATTCAAGAAAGCTTAGCATTGAAGACTCGTGTGTTCTTTTATATTTGTGCTTTCTTTTTTTTGGATTTTATGAGAAGGAAGCTAGTAATGTTTCTTGGCAACTAGCAGAAGAGAAATCTTGAAATCTTCCTCAATTGACGTCTATTTTTCGCTCGATTGAAGTCTATTTTGATGTCGTAGATCTGCTTCTGCCCTCATCTTCCATTTTTCTAACGGGGACGGGGACCCCACGGGGATAAATTCCCCGCTTGGGGACAGGGATGGTAGAAGATCGCCCCCCCCCCATGATTGTTTACGGGGACGGGGACAGGGGAATTTCATCCCCACGCGGACGGCGATGGGGCCTAACCCCCAACGGGGAATTCCCCGTTGACATCTTTATGCATGTCCTATCTTCATCAACTAGCGGCAGCTGTCACCGCTAAAAAGCCATCCGTGGAGACTTCTTTTTTAATAGAGGCGGCTCAATCTATGACCGCCTCGAAAAATAGTTACTAAAGCAAACTGACACTAAAAAACATTTATAGGCGATGGCTGGTATTTTTAGCTGCCTCTACAAATACCCCTAATCTTTAGAGGCTGCCCTACAAAGGGATTTCTAGAGGTGGCTCCGTGGCTGGCCCCATGTTGGCCCCACATCTGTGGTCGGATTGGAGAGCACTGAGACATCCGGGACCATTGAGGCGAGGAGGCGCACTCAAGCTGAATCCCCACCACGCTCCAAGAAATTCCTATATGCCCTGACGGCCAAGAGGATTGTTAGAACGACTGATGACCCGGGCAATGGGAGAGGAGCTCAGACGTTGAGCACTTCGGTCCTTGGGTGTGCGGACCCAAAATCTGAGTGGCACATTATCCCAAGCGGTTTCGCCTGCCGAGCCACATCGGCAAGTACAATGGCGAGATGGCCTCAAGTCATTGGCTCGAGGACTACATGCTCACGATGAGGGCCAAAGGGGCAAACGACGACTTCACAATCCAAAGATGCTCAGATCATCTGATGATGTCATCTGTAGATAGTCCGCGTAGCCTCAGCGTATTGCACCTAAGTCAAAAGAGGAAGCCTTAGTCGTATCTCAACTCTACACCTATGACACACTCTCACCCTGTACAAGTAGTTGAGCCCACCTATCCCTTGCCAACCATGCTGACCTCTCTAAGACCTACTCTAATGGAGTAGATCTAAACATATTGATCTAATCAGTCTTCTAGTTTCTAGTCGCTTAAGATCTTCATCTTTGCCAACCACACTGACCTCTCTTAAGACCCACTCTAATGGAGTAGATCCAAACATATTGATCTAATCAATCTAGTCGCTTAAGATATTCATCTCCTCCTATCTCATATACCTCAATCAACTCCTATTGTAGCAACCACGACAGTGAGAGACACTGATTATCCATGATGACCCAAGGCCGTGAGGTCATCATGAAATGCACCTCTACTTAAAGAACTCTATTTTGGATTAATTATTTAGTTAACTCTAAAAGGCATCAAGGAGCGAGTTCCCTCCTAGACCCTTGGCGATGGCCCGAGGATCTAGAGGACACGAGCCACAGTAGGAAGAAATGGGGGAAACTAAAACTATTGGAAAAACTAGGACGGAATATTGTATTTACATTGCTGTTTCAACTGTTACAAACAACATATTTATAGGGAAGACGAACAATAGCTTCCAAAATTACAAGATACCACAATTATACCTATTCGGGGGGCGCACAATGGTCTTTTGCCCAGATTTGTCATCTCTGTGGTCCTCATTTGCCCTGATCCTCGTGTCTCTAGCCCAAGATGTGTCTTGAACCTTCTAACTTTCGGGCCTTCCAAAGGTTTTTCTCCCTCACGCTCGCTCGTAGTGTACATTCGGAATCTTTGCGTAAACTTTAGGGACTCATCTAGAAATAACCATCCAGGGCACTATGTATTATCGCCATTTCGAAGCTACTCTTTGCTTTGATGTTTTCCCTCTTGCCTTGATTCTAATTTGCCAACCTTGGAGCTACTTGTGCAGATGTACAACATAGTGTACCCTTGCAGAGGCGATGGAAATAGGCAATGGACGAAAAAAAGGTCTCGACCCTAACATCCCCCAAAAAATGCAATCCTCATTTTTCGAGGAGCCAAACAATTTTAATTTTGACCAAGTCTATATAAAAAAGTATTACCATCTATGATATTGAATAAATATTATTAGATTAATTATGAAATATATTTATATAGTAAACCTATTTAGAGACATACTCCCTCGTCCTGTCATATGGTGCATTCTAGTATTCAAAGTTTGTCCTCAAATATAATGCATTCTAGAGGACAAAAACCAGTTTTGCATTAAATATTTTTCATTTATCAACCAATCACCATTAATCATGTTGATGATAGTATCTGATTAGAAAATAAAATGAGGGTACATGCGTCTTTTATGTTCTCCCTTAATTTATCTTAAAATTCCTATAATGCACTATATTATAGGACAGAGGGAGTAAATATTTATATTATTTTCTATAAACTTGACAAAATTTAAGAAAGTTCGATTCATTCTAAACCTATTATTCACAAATGTTTATGACACCAAATGAGAAAATTATAAAAATATATTTTATGGAGTACCTAATTATACCAATTTGGTTTCATAAATCTTTGCCCTTTTCTATAAATTCGGTCAAACTAAAAAATTGACTTGAGATAATTCTAGATAGTGATTTATTCAAGTCCGGTTAGAGTATGCATTGTTTCTTCGGGTACGGAGGAATACCGCCAAATGAGACCTTGTAAGGGCTTGTTTGGCTGCATATAAATCCAACGCAATCCACGTGGTTGGCGATCGGATCCATATAAATCCAACGCAATCCATGTGGTTGGCGATCGGATCGTCAACCACATGGATTGTGTTGGATCGCCAACCACGTGGATTGCGTTGGATTTATATGCAGCCAAACAAAGCCTAAAAGGAGAACTTATTGCTGGAACCAGAGGGTTTTGCCCTGGCTGGCGGGTCCCACATGTGAAGCGCCTGGCCTTTCCCCCTCGTGTTCTTGCATTGATTTGTTGCTGTGTCGTCTAAAAAGGCATGCATGCATGCTGGGGTTGGCCGTTGGCGATATGGCGCCGCCGCCGACCCGTCTGTGACTCTGGCAGTGGCACGCAGGGAAGGTACTGATGAGTGATGGCCGATGGACACCATCGCCATGCCAGTGTGCCATGCATGCACGGAGATGG
Organism: Saccharum spontaneum; assembly: GCA_022457205.1. Taxonomy (NCBI): domain Eukaryota; kingdom Viridiplantae; phylum Streptophyta; class Magnoliopsida; order Poales; family Poaceae; genus Saccharum; species Saccharum spontaneum. The sequence goes on from CM039618.1 coordinate 46,136,405, forward strand.
AGGCGCTCATCGTCGTTTGGCTCGGGTGCTCGGCTCCGCAGAATGGTATGGGCAGGCAACCTTGAATGCCATTCATGCACCGGCCGGCCTTCTAGCGACGGTGACAAGCGCCCATCCGTTACTTGCATTCAGTTGTCCTTCGTCAGTTTGCCTGACATGACTAGCATGGCATGGCAGCAGCATCGCCATCGCCAGCAAGAGAGAAAGAGACTACGTGGAGGCCCAGTTTTGAGTTTTGAGTTTTTTTGCTAAGGACCAGAAAAATGGTCATGCCACATGCTTCTAGGCTTCCAGCTTAGTAGGCAAATATTGGGCCAGGCCCAGAGAGATGGGCCGGACCGAGACCGAGAAGGAATTCAGATTGCAAAAAAAAAAAGTTTGAGGAGTAGATGACACATTGCATTTCAAACGAATGAAAAAAACATTTGATATATTTCATCATAAATGATTACAGAACGACTTGACACAAACACATAAATTAATTATATGTCTAACATAACCCGTCACCATGCATATATATTCATATTCATATTCATATCAGATCAGATCAATAATATAAGGGAACAGCGTTGCAAGTGACGTCTGTCTTCCAGCTCGACCACCGCAGCAACAGCCGAGCGAGCGAGGCAACGGTGGATCGATCCATCATCCACGCTTAGTGGAGGTAGTAGGCGAGGAGGGAGAAGAGGAGCGCGGCGGGGGCGGCGGCGAGGGCTGGCGCGCCGCTGGCGGCGCCGGAGGGTCCCGCGGCAGCACCGCCAGCGGCGGCACCACCGGGGGCCTCGGCGCCGGCAGCGGAGGCTTCCGAGGCAGTCGGGGCGCCGGCGGCGGCCTCGGTGGAGGCCAGCACCGCGGTGAACGAGGCGGCGGCGACGATGAGCATGGCGAAGAGGATCCTCATCTTCATCTCCATCTTGCTGTTGTGGCTGTACGTCGTCGGCGGCGGCGGCTTACCTGAGGTCGGTTGGCTGGCTTGTTCTCTCGATGGAGCGGCGACGGCGAGAGTTTATTAGTTTCTTTTGGCTGGCTCTTATTGGAGGCTACTGCTGGTTCACCTCTCGATTGCCTTTCTGCTGCGTTGGGAGGAGGAGAGGACGGAGGGTTTTATACCCTGGGGAAGGCTGGGTGCGTGTGGTTACGAGTGAATCAGGGTTAATGACCATATATAGACGGTGATTAATTTAGAAATGGCTGTTAATTTGGGACGACGGGTGAAATTGGTGGTGTGGTTCCACAGCTAAAATGGCTGGCTGGAGAGCCAAGCAATCGGTACATGGATGTGCAAGGTGGAGCGGCACTTCCGCGAGGCTTATGAATGTGGCTCTACTCGTTAGACAATCGAGACAAAGTCGTGATCGATATCAACGTAATTTAGCTCTGGAAAAAGAAAACTCGATCGGCTCATCATTAAGCTTAAACACATAAAAAAACTCAAATATGTATTCCCTCCTTTTACAAAAAGAATATAATCCTCGTTTTCCGCCCTCAATTTTAAAAAATACAATTCTCATTTTTTTAGAAATCAAATAGTTTGAATTTTGATTAAAGTTATTTAAAAACATACTAACATTAATGGTATAAAATAAGTATCATTAGATTAATTATAAAAATATATTTTTATAGTATACTTTATTGAATATATAAATGTTAAATACCATTCATTATAAGCTTCATCAAACTTAAACAAAACTAGTTTGACTAGCACAAACTCTATTGTTGCATTCTTTTGTGAACAGAGATAGTACTACTAGTTTGAACTAGCATAAATGTTGCATTTAAAAATAGCTCATGCACATACTAGAAGACAAAGTTTTCAGTAGCTGAATAGAATTTTGAGGTAAATAATAAGAGCAAGCTTAGCTGAATCTATTAATAAATCCAGCTGAGCTTCTAATTCATTTTCCCCCCTCCCCACATCTACAACCGTTCGTATTGCTAAATGTATGGTAAATATTCTCATAAGTCAACAACACTCAATCTATTTCTTTGTACAAGATGCATTATCAAGGTTATTTAGTTTTTGGGGGAAAGGTCATTTTCACCTCATGAAGTAGCCCCATAGTACATGTTTCCTCCTATATAACTCTAAAGTCGGACAAAATACCTCTATGAACTCTCAAAACCATTTAAATTACTTCATTGCCTAATTAGACTAGGTATTCAAGGTGATTTTTCTTTTCCTTATATCATAAAAATAGTAAACCCTTGAAGTTTGAAAACATGAAAAATACCTATAATCTTATAAAAATTCCAAGAAAAACCTTAGAGACAAATTGAGACACTATCATCCCAAATAAAATTTCCAAAAAATTGTAATAAATTTCTATGTTCATTTTAAAAGCTTTTCGCGATAAAAACACGAGATGCAACGAGCATGAATGCATTCAACATTAATGTATGTAGTATTCGTGCTAGATGAATCTCATATTTTTGTTGTGAAAAGTTTCTAATATATGTTCAGACACTGATAAAAATGTTTTGAGAATTTACCATATTTTTCTCGAAACCTTTCCATTTTTCTAGATCTAAAACCTATTTTTTGGAAGCTCATACACATATTATCATGATTTCTAAATATTTTATTTGGGTTTCTCATGTATTAATCTATCTCTAGGATTTCTAAAAAATTCTTAGAAGCTTAGAGATATTTTCATGGCTTAGAAATGTTATTAGAATGTTTGTTTTTAAAAATAAAAATGAGAAAAGCACCTAAACCATTTTTAACATATGTAGGGAGATAACTGAAATGGTTTTTGAGAGTTTAGAGATGCAATTTGCATGGTTTTAGAGTTTGAGTTCAGTAAAACTGAACTACGACGATAGTTGAGGAGACAAAAGACGATTTGTTTTTCCTTTATTATAGTTTGTTCAACGCTCACTCTTTTTTTTTTGAGAAATGTTCAACGCTCACTCTGTCCGTCGGGCTTGGTTGCAGAAGCGAGGCCCACGTTGGGAGCTTACACAGTTATTACACGGGCTAAAGGCCCGGCCAGATCAGGTGGGCTACGCAACGGGGAAGAGGTGACCACAGACCGCGGACGGACGTGGGCTGCGAAGACGGCCCTAGCACGCACACAAGGCGGAGCAGGCCCAGGGTCACACGGGCCCCTCCCGCTTGCTGCTGTTCTGAGCAGGCCTATCACCATTCACCTGTGCGGCGGAGGAGCAGGACTGCAGGAACAGCAGCACAGTTGCCGAGTGCCGACTGCCACTTTTCTATTAAAAAAAAAGAAAGAAAGAAAAGCTGCCGACTGCCCGGCTCTGCCACGCCCACGCCGTAACCCTGGCGGACTCTAGTGGAGGCACGGATGACGTCACGAGCCTATCCGCACTTATGAACCTATATTCATTTATTAAAAGAAATATTTTATCATAGTCATCATAAAATATACAGTTTTTTCGTATTTATTCATCCTCTGTTTACTGTGGAGTCCACTTATCACTTTATCTAAATATATCCATGTGACATCTTGTTTTGAAGTATTTATTAAAACGAATTTAATGGTATAATCAGAATTTAATTTGGTTTTTTTGGTTCGAGAGTTATAACATTTTTTTCATCGTTCATCAAGTGGAGCCCGCGCTGGATACTCCTCTCTCTCTCCTGCTCTCTCATGCGCGCGAATAAGCAGCAACGTCGCAGGCCCGCGCGACCGTTTAGCGTAGGAACGACAAAGCGCTAGATTTGGCGGATCCGTGCGGGTAGCGGACGGCTTGGCGGACTGCGCTGCAGGTGGAATTTACGGTATGCGCTCCTCTATCTGGTTTTACCGGACCCTATACAGGGTGCGGTGCAGTCAGTCTGACCGCAGTCTTTTTGGGCGAATCGCCGTTTCGCGTCCTCTGTGGGGCTCTGGCCACGGCGGCGTCAGTCAGCACAGCACACACGACAACGACGCAGGCAGAGCAGAGAGGAGGGCGAATGGATCCTCTGCGTTGCCAAACTTGGCAGCCAGCCCACTCTGTCGTCCCTTTCGTGTACCAGCACTACTACATCTGGACTGTACTCCATGTATCCACATGGACGACAGCAGTGGAAACAATACCGTGAGTGGTGCTAGGTTTGACGACTCTTCTCTTCACCAAACTGTTACTAGTGTCGATCACTAGACACATCGTGCTTCACTGCATGCTTTTTTTTGTTTCAGTGATTTTTTTAACGATAATGATACATGCTAGACGTCCGGACGGACGGACGGACGCCTCCGTCCGCTCATCTCGGCACCCGCTCATTCCTCCTGCGCCCCTTCCCCCACCATGGTATCTCCACACTCACCGCACCCACACCACAACGCTCCTCTGCCGAGCCGCGCCATTGCGCCCTGCCCCCACGCGCGTCGCACGAGCCACACGTCCTGCTGCCTCCATCTCCCTCCTCCTGCTCCGACACGGCGGCGTCCCTTGCGCGAGCACAAGCTCTGATCCACACGACCACCCTCGGTGACCCCTTTCCTCTTCTCTAGCCGGCCACCCCTGGCCTCAACTCCGGTGTAGGGATGGGCACGACCCCAGTGGCGGCCCCAGCATGGGCGCGTGCCCCTGCTCCGGCACTGGGAGCCCTCAATGCCCATGGATCCGGTGGCCATGGCGCTCCCCGCATCAGGCTCTCTCTGTCCCCAATTGTATGTTTCAACTGTTTCAGACGTTTCAGAGGTATGTTGCAGTTGAATCATATGAATGTTGCAAAAGTAGATCGGGGATATTCCACATGTTGCATATGTTGCAATTATTTTTAGAGGCATGTTGCAATAGTATGTTTTGAGTGTTTGAGATATTTCAGAGGTATGTTTCATCTGTGTTTTTCGGACGCATGTTGCAATTGTGTTTATCTGGATGTTGTATATGTTTCACACACATGTTGCATGTGTTATTCGGATATTGCGCATGGGTTGCAATGGTTTTCAAGTGTGTTTCACGTGTTTTTTTTCAAGTGTTTCATAAGCATGTTTCAAGTGTTTCAACTGCCTTTAGACGTATGCTACAACCGTTATATTTTGAATGTTTCAAAAGTAGATCTAGTGTTGCATCTCTCATTCTCTCACCTTCTGCTGCATCGTCTCTCCCGGAGCCGACAGGTCATCCATACGAACGAAGGATGGGTGCGGGACGAGGGAGCTATATGTGTCGGGCACAAGCGAGGGAGCTTTGTGATGCTGTCTCCGGAGTGGGATAGGCGTTGGGCAGAGGGGGATGCGTACGTAACCGGGACTAAAACCCATCCTCGGAACTAAAAAAAATACTTTAAATCTTGGGAGACCTCTCTTGCGTTACGTGAGATTCGAACTCAAGACCCCTTGCCTCACGCGTAGCTCCCTTACCTACTCAACTGCACACCACATGTGCCAAAGTCCTGGATGCTCACCTTTTGAATTCACCTGTGAGGAACCTTATTTAGTCTCGGGTGGGAGACCTTTAGCCTGGGTTGATGACACCAACCGGGACTAAAAAGGTCACCCTTTAGTCCCGATTGATGTTATCAACCGTGACTAAAGGTTGGAGGGCCAACGCCAACTGAGAGTAAAAGGTCGGTTTTAGTCCGCGTTGGTGTTACCATCGGGATAAAAGGGTCTTTGGTGCCTGTAAAATTTAGATCCGGGACTAATGTTCACATTAGTTCTGAACCCCAATACAACCGAGACTAAATGTGTGAACTGAAAGTCGTTTTATCTACCTGTGGTCGTTTTTTTTTAAAAAAAAAGGTTACCGATTTATACATTGGAATAGTTAGATCCGAAATAAAGTGTTTAACCAAATACTATGCGATTTAAATTCGAGCTTGAGCTTTGTTGCTCTTCCTGCCTAATACGTGACTATTCCTTCCCGTGTGCCATCCTAACGACACGTAGAGAGGTGCAACGCCATACACGTATCGTATGCACACAGCTCTACCTATGAGGCTCTAATCATCAAAGGAATTATTTATTATTATTATTATGTAAGAATAATAATGCAGAAGAAGAGATTCTCAGCTCATATGTACATCATTTGTCTCTCTCTATGCGCGCAGCGCCAGTCGAGTCGACGGTTCAGCCACGCCACGCGCACGCAGTGCCATAGATAGTTGTCACTTGTCCGGTTAGCACGATCCAACCTAGAAGATTTTCTTGCATGTCCGCATGCGGCTTCGATTACCTCCCACACCTGCTGCTTTTCCGTCTTCGTCGTACACGGTTGGATCGTGTTGATTAGATACGTGGTAACCATCCACGCAGTCACCTTGACCTGCAGTGCGTGTGGCGCCGGCGCGGCCAAGGACTAGGCTCTTCCCAAGAAACAAATAAAGGCAGAGAAGGAAAATACGTACCAACCCATGTATAGTATTCTCATTTTACATCATGTATATACGGTGGTCAATACAGTCGTATAGCAGGCACATAAGCAAAGAAGAATGGCGTAGGTTTTACTTTTATCTACTACTGGTCCTTTCTTTTTTTTTTCTTTTTTTTGCGAGGCTACTACTAGTCCTTTCTTGACTATTATATTATATTATATTATATTATATTATATTATATTATATTACTCGTATATCTTCCACCGTAGTATGCTACTGTTTTAGGAGAAGCGTATGTGATGCTCTCTTAGGGCGTCCACAATGGTAATGGCTAGTACTATCTACTCCTTCTGTCCTCTTTTAAGTATCACCTGGAAAGCGTGTTTGTGAGGGAAACACGGTTTTCTAGCAACGCATATTAAGGGACAGAGGGAGTACGTAGTTAGCTAACATGGAGGTGAGAGAAAAGAAATATGACTATTTAACACTGCTAGACCACATGCTTCTCTTATATGATCTTAGAGTACGTGAAATAGATAAGCTATTTACTCGTAGCCAGTGACGACTCTCTTTTCTACTTTTTTGCTTGCCACGTCATATCTGGCTAACGAAATAGCTAGTTGTCTTGGGACGGAGATATCGGCCCGGCCTCCAGGTCCCTCTCTCAGAACAGGCGTGGACAGGCGGTATCAGCTTTTTTGCTGCTCCAGCAACACAAAGCTGTTTGCAATTTCTAACTGCAATTCCTCTTGTCATGTCATTCTCATGCATGTGAGCTCATATAGAGGTGGCACTGCCACAGTTCTCTTTGTTGAACGTTTTAGCTTTTTCTTTTTCCTTTTTTCTCCTTTCTCATTTCAATGTAAACCATAAATTTATAGAAAAATAACTAACAGTTACAAAAACTAATTATTTTTACTAAAATTTCCATGAAACATATTTTGATAGCGTGCTTGTGTGAACTTATAGATGTTAATATATTTTTCTAAAAAATTGATTAAAATTTAAGAAGTTTACCTAAGGACAAAAGTCAAGATGAGCTATAATTTAGAACGGAAAGAATATGCTCGTTTGGATCCTTAAAATTGAATTTATTCTAATAATTATAATTTAGACATAGATTAATTAAGCTAGTATAGTTATATATGGAATATATTTGTATATTTATTGTTAGGCATACAAGGGATATACTTATATGTTGCATTTCTATTGTAGAAAAGTGAGTTGAAGAGTGTGTTATAAGTTAGAGAATAGAATTATAGCATAGTGATCTATAGAATCCATTTTCATCTCCCACCATAAGTTTATTCGTGAGCATGAGAATGTAATGGAATGTCAAATTCTAAGCCAAATAGCCTACTCCATTATGTAGATTTCAATTCCTCTAAAATGAAGTGATCCAAACAGCCTCTCAGGTTTCAGAAAGTTTGTGAAGACATAGTTTAAACATGAATTTCCCTCACAATAAATTGACAATTACTATAAAACCAACATCTCGCCAAATGACATGCAAAGTATGAATCCATTGACATATCTTTTGTGCATACAACAGGCACACTTTTTGACTAACTGATGGTCAAAGTCTACACATGATTGACTTTTTTTATATTATAGTACGCCTTGAATTTTGAAATTGAAAGCATGCCTACAAATATGAGATTGAAAACAATCATGCACAAATAGGGATCCAAAACAAGAAAATAGTTCATACGTAAATCTTTGCCACAAACATTCCATATACCACCAAAAAATATAACTATCCAAATATGTTATGCTCAATTTGCCATACATATGTATTTACTACTTTTTCCGAGAACATATTGTAAGGTCCAAATGGCTAGAGGGGGGTGAATAGCCTATTTACAATCTACAAGCTTCACTAAACAACCACGTTAGTATAAAAGATGGCTAAGCTAATTCTAGCACTAGGTCAACTACACTATGCAAGCCACCTATACAATTCTAGTGAAGCAAGGCTATAATCTCTAATACACACCAACAAGACTAAGTCACTAAGCTATTTACTCCTATATGATAAAAGCTACACTAACCAAACTACACTAGGACTAGTACAAGAAAGTAAAGAGCAAGTGACTTGATTCTTATACCAACGATGTAGAGAAGTAATGCACTCGAAGAATCAATCACAATGAGCAACCACAAGAGAAATTCTCGGCAAAGAGATGACACAAGATTTTTACCGAGGTTCACTTGCTTCCCGGCAAGCTACTCCTCGTTGTGGCGATGCACCCACTTGTCGGTTCGCGAGCTAATCGACTATCAAGAGTCGAGCCCTCGGCGGGCGCCACACAACCGCACACAAGATGGGGATCCTCCAAGCCACGAGCTCCACTAGAGTATCCAATTTGCGAAGTCCCGCGGGGAAGGATCAAGAACCCCTTACAACACTTGGTGAGGGCTCTAACAATCTTCAATTGTGAGCTCAATCACCTCCGCTGCTCCAAGCCGTCTACCGTGTCGGAAAACACGGAAGAGTAACAAGAAATTCGCAGCAACTCGAAGATCAAGTGCCTCTAGAATGCAACTCTCAAGCAATGCACTTGAATCTCACTCAATCTCACTCAAGATGTGCAACTAAGCAAAGAGATGAGTGGAGAGGTTATTCTCTAGCTCAAAGGATGTCTCTAGGTATCAAAATGTGCAAGAGTTACCCTCAAACCCCGGACATCTTCTATTTATAGCGAAGGGGTACACAGCTAGCCGTTACCGGACAACGCAGTTAAAAACGAGCTGACCGGACGCTCCGGTCAGGGTGATCGGACACGTCCAGTTGTAAGGTCCTAGATGGCTAGAGGGGGGGTGAATAGCCTATTAAAAATTCTACAAGAACCACTAAGCAAACTTGTTAGAAAAACAAACGGCGTAAAGCGGGTTTTGCTTAGCCAAAGGTTGTGATGCAAGCCTCCTATCCACAAGTCTAGTAGATTAAGATCTCTAGTTCACACAAGAGCTATGTCACTAAGGCTACACTAAAGAACAAGCTAACACTACTAGCAAAGCTACTACTAGAGCTACACAAGATAAACTAGTGAATGTAAAAGCAAGAGAGAGGATTGTGATTATTATACCGACGGTGAAGTGAAGATGTTGCCAATCACCAAGATGATATACAATCAATCAATATTGACAACAACACAATATGAAGACCAATCACCGGGAGACAAGAGACACAATATTTGTTCACCCGGTGTTCACTTGTGCACCGACAAGCTACGTCACCGGTTGTGTCGACCAACACTTAGATGGTTCCTCGGTGTGACCCTCAAGTCACTTGCCCCTCAAGGCACGCCCCGCAAGGCACCGCAAGACACCACTCTCAAGTGAGGTAACTCAATGGCACGCGGATTCCACTAGAGTTGCTTTTGGCGTCCCGCCGAGGAAAGCACAAGAACCTCTCACAATCAACCGGAGGTGGCCAAGAACAATCACCTTCTCTTGCCAACGCCTCCAACAATCTCCAAGCCGGCTAGGAGCGGTACTCTCCAAGAGTAACAAGAAATCCACCGGCTAAACCACCCACAAGTGCCATTAGATGCTCTCAAGCTATGCAATGCACTTTGGGATCACTCAATCTCACTTTTGATTTGCAATCAAGCAAGAGAGATGAGTGGGAGGAGTAGCTCTAGCTCAAAGGATGCACAAGAGTGTTAGAAATGCCAAGAGACCTCCCCAAGGGCCGGCCAACAAGTATTTATAAGCATCCCAAACAAATAGAGCCGTTACAACTCCACTGACCGTTTTTCGCGGGACGACCGGACGCGCCGGTCGTAACTGACCGGACGCGCTCAACCGCGTCCGGTCGCCCTGCGACGACCACGTGTCCTCTGATTTCAAACCCGACCGTTAGATCCTCCAACGGTCACTGCGCGCCAACGGTCAAACGGGCGACCGGACGCGCTGCTGCAAACGACCGGACGCACCGGTGTGCACAGTACCCGCGCGCGCGAAGACATGACCGGACGCGCTCCTCGCAACGACCGGACGCGACAGTGACCGCGTCCGGTCGGAGTCCAGTAAGCTCCCTTGACGACCGGACGCGTCCGATCGTGTGTGACCGGACGCGCACCGCGTCCGACCGTCCTTGTGAACAGCTGTTCGCCTGACCGGACGCGCCGGTCCCGCGAGTCACCAGACGCGCCGGTGGCAGACCCTAGCTCGCGCGCCTGACGCCCGCGCTGTATTGACCGGACGCGCCGGTCCCGCGAGTGATCGCGTCCGGTGCAGCGTCCGGTCACCTCTGTGACCGCGTTCGCCTCCGTTTCTTTTCCGACTTCCGGCGCAATGGAAAATAGGCATTTCATTTCTCCGAAATCGCCTGAATCCCGCGCTCGCACGCTCGGCGGGAGGGAGAGAGGAACCCAAACCCCTCTCTTCCCGCAAACCACAGCGCGACCAACGCCACCTTTGCAAATGTGCCAACACCATCAAGTGTACAACTCCATGTGCTTGTGTGTTAGCTTTTTCTCAATCATTTTCAAAGGTTTTCCAGTTAGCTCACTAGGCCCTACATGCAATGCACTTCATGAATTCACCTAGTGGCACCCGTGCATTGAATAACCGATAAGACTTCCCCTCTTAATAGTTCGGCTATCGATCCTAAACCACTCACACCCTCTATGGTGTCTTGAGTGTAAAACAAAATGGCCCTATGGTTATACCTTTGCCTTGAGCCCATTTTGTTTCTCCAAATGATATGTTCCACTTCATATCATCACATGACCGTCTCGATCCATCGACCTTGATTTCACTTGCTCTTCACCGTTGTATTGGTCCGTCGGCGCCAAGTCTTGCTCAAGCTTCACCATCGCATGGTCCTTCGCTTCGAAGCCTCGACTTGCCCTTCACCTTCACAACCGGTCCATCGAGCCAAGCCTCATCTTGGTCTTCACCATCTTGGTCACATGAGTCAATGTCATGTCTCATATGCAATGACCACCTTTATCTAAATCATCCACTTAGATACAAAGATTAGTCCTAGGTTTCATCAATTAGCCAAAACCAAACTAGGGACTTTCAATCTCCCCCTTTTTGGTAATTGATGACAACCCTCACAAAGATGATTTTGATAATAAAAGTTTTGAACTTGTCATACTTGTCCAATCATTTTGCTCATAAGTAAAGTTTGGACAATTATCACAAGCTCGGTTTTGGTAGCATTAGCTCCCCCTACATATGTGCATAGAGTTTGGATTGACAGCTTTGCACATATGCATAGATAGAAGTGTTGGAAGAGTAATTCTACCAAAATGATCCTAAGGTGTAAGAAATGGACCTTTGAAGCGTGATACCAATCGGAGTTGCCTTTACACCATCCTTAGCATCATGAAGTAACTAGACAACCATCAAAACTCAAGAACCCCGTGAGATCAACATTATATGTAAAGGTTCTTGGACCACTTGTAAAAACTTTAGGCAAGTCTAGATACCATATGTAAAACTATTCCTATGCATGCTAGTAGATCATTTCATCATCCAAGTTCTATACTAGCATTGCACCACACAAGTATGTATATTGAATCTAAATACATGTGCAATGAGCAAGTCATATGAAAATGCATAAACAAATGCAACAACTTTGTTTATGAGCTTGCTCCCCCTACTTGTGTGCATCAAAAATTTTATTTACCCCTTTATCATGTTGAATCATCTTTTTCTTTCCCCCTTTGTCAACAACTTACCCAAAAATGGGATCAAATTGTGGAGAGAAGAAAAAATGTTTGATGGAGTAGGTTAAAATTCATCAATTTTGGTTCAACCTAGAACACTTGCCAAAGATATTTAATTCGATTTGAACCAAAGACAAGCTTCTTCACACCTCATAATAAGGGTTATCTTGCCTATGTTGAATTAAACACTTATAGCAAATCTTCTAGATTCAACACTAGGTTTGCAAGCTCACAAACATGTCATATGCCACCACTAGATCAAAACAGACATAGAGGCAATAGTGGTAACATATATCCATCAAATTCATTTGATTTAACATGAATGCTCATGCATACCACTTATCATGTCTACATGCTCTAGCAAGTCCTTAGCATAGAATGAATGTCATGTCAATCAACTTTACCTTGCAATGTCGAAGGAGAGGCATGTCAATAAGTGGGTGGGGTGCATTCAACTCATGTTTGAGAAATCAAGAATGTTCAATTCATTCCTTAGCTTGCAAAACCTCTTTTCATCAAGTGGCTTAGTGAGAATATCGGCAAGTTGATCATCGGTGCCAACACTCTTAATGGCAATATCTCCCTTTTGTTGATGATCTCTAATGAAATGATGCCTTATGTCAATATGCTTTGTTCTTCCATGTTGAACCGGGTTTTGTATCATCTTGATTGCACTCTCATTATCACATAGCAATGTCACATTCTTGAAGTTGAGACCATAATCCTTCAAAGTTGATTTCATCCATAGCAATTGTGCACAACAACTCCCCGCACTCACATATTCGGCTTCGGCGGTAGAGATTGCCACACTATTTTGTTTCTTTGAGGACCATGAGACAAGTGATCTTCCAAGTAATTGACATGTGCCACTTGTGCTCTTTCTATTGATCTTGCAACCCCCATAGTCGGAGTCCGAATATCCAATCAATTCAAACTTTGACCCCTTAGGATACCATAGTCCAACATCTCTTGTTTGCTTTAAGTACCTCAATATTCTCTTTGCGGCCGTGAGATGACTCTCTCTAGGTGAGGCTTGATATCTAGCACACATGCAAACACTAAACATGACATCCGGCCTTGATGCAGTGACATAGAGTAGACTTCCAATCAAAGACCGATATTCCTTTTGATTCACCATATTGCCATCAAGATCACTATCCAAATTGCCATTTGTATCCATTAGAGTTGAAATTGGCTTTGCATCTTGCATTCCAAACTTCTTCAACATGTCCCTTATGTATTTCCCTTGACTCACAAATGTCCCATTCTTCAATTGCTTTACTTGGAGACCAAGGAAGTAGCTAAGTTCACCAATCATAGACATTTCAAACTCTTTGGCCATCATAGCACCAAATTCTTCACAATAAGCTTGATTGGTTGATCCAAAGATGATGTCATCAACATATATTTGCACTATGAATAGATCATTCCCAATCTTCTTGGTGAATAGAGTTGTATCAACCTTGCCCATCTTGAATCCCTTAGAGAGAAGAAAATCCCTTAGCCTCTCATACCATGCTCTAGGTGCTTGCTTTAAGCCATATAAAGCCTTCTTCAACTTGTACACATGGTTGGATTTCTTGTCATCTTCAAATCCGGGCGGTTGCTCAACGAAGACTAACTCATTGATAATCCCATTGAGAAATGCACTTTTGACATCCATTTGATATAGTTTGATGTTGTGTGCACAAGCATAAGCCAATAGTATCCTTATTGCCTCCAATCTTGCCACGGGAGCATATTTTTCATCATAGTCAAGACCTTCAACTTGAGTGTAACCTTGAGCAACTAGTCTTGCTTTGTTTCTCACTACAATGCCATCTTGATCTTGTTTGTTTTTAAACACCCACTTGGTTCCAATCACATTGTAGTCATTTGGCCTTTCTACCAACTCCCAAACATCATTTCTTGTGAAATTGTTAAGCTCTTCTTGCATAGCCATGATCCAATCGGCATCCCTCAAAGCTTCTTCTATCTTCTTTGGTTCTATGGTTGACACAAATGATGCATGCTCACAAAACATAGCCAATCTTGATCTTGTTTGCACACCACTTCTAATATCACCAATAACACTATCAATGGGGTGATCTCTTGCAATATGTTGTGGTTGGAGTACTTGCATTTGATTGCTTGAGCTTGGTTGATCACTTGATGTATCTTGATGAGAAGAACTAGCACCTTGATCTTGCACTTGAGAGTCACTAACTTGCTTGAATGGTGAATTGAGCACTTGATCTTTATCATCATCTTGAATATCAATTACTTGCTTTGCTCTAATGTCCCCAATGTCCATGTTCTTTATTGCTTCCACTAATAGAGTTCCACCAATATCATCTAGATTTTCTTCTTCATCTTGTGACCCATTGGTTTCATCAAATTGCACATCATGGACTTCTTCTAGAATGCCACTTGAATTGTTCCAAACTCTATAAGCTTTGCTTGTAGTTGAATAACCAAGTAGGAATCCCTCATCACATCTCTTGTCAAACTTTCCCAATCTAGTGCCTTTCTTCAAGATATAGCATTTGCAACCAAACACCCTAAAGTAAGAAATATTGGGCTTTCTTCCATGAAGTAGCTCATATGGGGTCTTCTCTAGCAATGGATGACAATATAGTCTATTGATGTAGTAGCAAGCGGTATTGATTGCTTCATCCCAAAATGATTGACTCACATTGTACTCATGAAGCATTGATCTAGCCATATCAAGCAATGTTCTATTCTTCCTCTCAACTAGACCATTTGATTGTGGAGTGTATTTGGCCGAGAATTGATGTCCAATACCATAATGATCACAAAGTTCTTCAATTCTTGTATTCTTGAACTCACTTTCATTGTCACTTCTTACTTTCTTGATTCTAATCTCAAACTCATTGTGAACTCTAGTGAGAAATGTCTTGAAAGTGTCAAACACTTCACTTTTGTCACTAAGAAAGAATACCCATGTGAATCTTGTGAAGTCATCCACTATGACAAAGCCATACTTGTTGCCGCCTATGCTTGTATATGTTGTTGGTCCAAATAGATCCATGTGCATCAACTCAAATGCTTTGCATGTGCTCATTGTACTCTTCTTTGGATGTGAGCTTCCAACTTGCTTCCCGGCTTGACATGCACTACAAAGCTTATTCTTTTCAAATTCAACATCTTTCAAACCATTGACAAGATTGTGAGTTGTAAGCTTCTTCAATTGTTTCATGCCAACATGACCAAGCCTTCTATGCCAAAGCCAACCCATGCTTGATTTGGAGACTAAGCAAGTTGTCAAAGAAGTTTCTCTAGCATTGAAGTCAACTAGGTAGAGATTCTCATATCTAAAGCCCTTAAATGCCACATTTGAACCATCCACACTAATAACTTCCACATCATCAACCCCAAAGATGCATTTGTAGCCTAGATCACATATTTGTGCCACGGATAGAAGATTCAAATCCAAACTTTCAACTAGCAACACATTGGAGATACTCATGTCATTTGATATTGCAATCTTGCCCAAGCCAATAACCTTGCCTTTCTTATTATTGCCAAATGTGATAGAATCAACACCACTATTATTGTCATTGATTGAGTCAAACATTCTTGATGTACCGGTCATGTGTTGAGTGCACCCACTATCAATAATCCAATGCCTTCCTCCGGCTTTGTACTTGACCTACAAGCAAATTAATGAAGCTTAGGTACCCACTTTTGTTTGGGTCCTTGTAGGTTAGTAACTAAGCTCTTTGGTACCCAAATAGCCTTCTTCTTTGGGCCCACAATTGGTGTACCAACAAACTTAGCTTGCACACCCTTCACACCCTTGGTAAGCACATAGCAAGAATCAAAAGATATAGCATTAACAAGGTTCTTGCTTTGGTTCTTTTTATTGCAATTATGCTCTAGGTGCCCAACTTGCTTGCATCTATTGCAAAACCGACCATTGCCCTTCACAAAGCTAGGCTTTGGAATTGCAAAGGCCGACTTGCCTTTCTTGGGGGTGTAGCCCAATCCCTCTTTGTTAAGAGAGAACCTTTGGCTACCCAAGCACTTAAGCAAGCGGGCCTCACCACCATAGGCTTTGCCTAGGGCGTGAGTGAGCTCATCCACCTCTCTCTTGAGAGTCTCATTCTCAACCATTAGTGAGGCATCACAAGTGAAACCATCACTAGTAGTGGAGGTAGAGTTAGTGGTGGTGGATGAAGAGCTACAAGAAGGGTTAGCATTTGACATGATGATAGGTTCATTAATGGATTCATCAATTATATCACATGTAACACCTATATCACATGATACAACAACCTCCTTCTTAGCTTGTTGCTCAAGTAGCAATGAGTGAGCTTTTTCAAGCTTGGAATGAGCCTTATCAAGATCCTCATGGTCTTCCACTAGACTCTCATGAGTGGTCTTAAGCTCACTAAGGACTTTCTCAAGTATTGCTACTTTCATTGAAAGCTTCTTACACTCTTTGTCCTTGGCAATGGCTATGTCTCTAGTTTGTTGCATCAAGTCATATAGTTGTTCTTTAGTTGGTTCATCATCATCATTTTCATTATCATTATCATTATCACTATCATGAGCATATTCCATTTCACTTTCATCATCACTCTCATCATATAATACCTTAGCTTCTTTAGCCATGAAGCATGAAGAGGATGAATCAAATAGTGATGGCTTCTTGTTGATAGCAATGGAAGCAAAAGCCTTGTTGGATGATTCTTCTTCTTCTTCATTATCTTCACTTTCCCAAGTGATCACATAAGCACCATTTTTGCCTTTCTTGAATGTCATCTTGGCCTCTCTCTTCTTCTTCTCAAACTTGTCCTTTTTGTTCTTCTTCTTATCATAAGGACATTCCGCTTGAAGGTGCTCGGTGCTATCACAATTAAAACACTTTCTTTGTTGCTCATTTCTTTTGAAGTTGTCATTTCTCTTCTTAAAGCCTCTTCTCTTGATGAACATGTGACCCATCTTCTTGACTACAAGAGCAAGTGCCTCATCATCAATTTCAAATTCCCCATCTTCATTGTTGTCTTCTTCTTCTTCAAAGATGGTAGCTTTGCCCTTGGAGGAGGTGGCATTTGTAACATCCCTGGTGTTACTAGCTTAGTTAGCATGCGATTAAGGCCTAAAAGAAATTAACAAACGAGTTCTTGGTTTTTTTTAAAAAAAAACTTTAATCGCACATGAAATGATACCGAATCTTATATGACTCATTTAGGTAGTTAGGAAAAACTACATGAGTGTTGTAACTTAGTTTATTTTAGGTGGAAATATGCTAATGTGATCCTAATAAGAAAAATAGAACAATGTAGCTTCTGAACCTAATTTAAATTTGAGCTTCTGGATTATGTGCCAGATTGTTTAATCGCTAGCTCAGCGGCTTTTGTGGTGTGTTGTTGTAGTCAATATTTTAGAAATGGTTGTATATACGTGTCTATATTTGTTAGTTGACTAATTTAGCAAACAAATAAAAATATATAGAGAAAGTTGTACACTCACGTATTTGTTTCGATAAGCATTCTTCCGATATAAATATATATAAAAGCATACAATGGATATACGCATACGAGTATGTAGATTAGTAGCAAGGAAATAATGACATGTTTCTAGTTGCATAATTATCTATATGCTTTGATTAAAAGAAAGAAAGAAAATTGCAAAACACACGACACACACCAGAACTCACGCACGCCACAGCACACCCACACATGCACGGCAAACGGAAATTGCCCAGCACAATCAACTCTCTCTAGCTCGTCTTCCTTCGTTCCTGTGCAGCGCATGCTCTGAACTATGCAAGCCAGTTTGAGAGAGTAAGAATGCAGTGCAAGTCCGGCCGCATAGTTTGACCGAGAAAGAGAGCCGGCCGTGTGCAGAGGGAGAGGGTACATGCAGGCAGGCATAGACTCAGCTCGTCGTCTTGTCCAAAAATTTCAATGAGGTTCCATCAGGGCGATCGATCGATGGAGCTCACTTTCCATCAGTGATGCTTGCTAGTACTATGAGCAGTCGATCACCATTCACGGCAGCGTCTATACTTCAGTTATTATACACACCTTGGACTGGCGTACGCATGCGCCCTACAGCCAGTCTCGGTCATATACAGGTGCACATACGTATCATGGCGGGCACTTGCTAGCTTCTTTCATTTACACGTCGAGGTGCAATTACATGCATGCATGGACCGGGCTGCAGCATGTTAGCTTCTCTCTTTCTCATTACGTGAAGAAGCCTGCTAGTTTCTTTGCCTACATATACGTGACACACATATGTATCTCCATATGTATTTTCCTTTTTTTTATATGCTCGGTAGTACGCATGGACAAGGGTGTACATATGGATTTGATTCTGACAAAAATCCATCCAACACGCACATGGCTGCGTACCTCTGCCGCTGCCGCCGTGTACGCCACGCCAGCGCCCTCCATTTTCCATCAAGGCAAGGACGGGGCTCGAGGACCTGCCCGCCAAGTCTTGTCAATGGCACCGATCATTACGTCGATGGTGACGCGTGTTTGCACGCTTGACTTCGCTAGTCGATGCCAGTGGATTCCGCTCGGTCTGGCCGCTCCATTCATTTGTGTCGCACCAAGCCTTCGCGTCTTGTCGTCTGGGCACGCGCGAACGCCCTGCCACCTTGAGCCGGAGCCGCTCTCCTTAAATGACCTGGCTGGCTCATGTGCCCGCTCTCCCCGGTAGCGCGCCATCGCACCATTCTCTGCCTTTCCAATCCACCAGCTCAAGGCTTTCCAGTTTGGTTCTTCGCGCAAGCATGTAGCTTAGGGAGATGTTTAGACATACGGTTCCCCTCGAGGCCGTTCGTACACCGGCGACCGCGCTCCAGTAGCTGTGAGCCTTTACTAGGTTCAGCTGCTCCTCACTCGATCTCTCAACTTCCTTGCCCTGTCTGCAAGCTGTACGTGGCCGGTGTCGACCTTATCGGCGGGTGCGGTGAGTAGCTCTCGAGAATCAGCTGTCTCCTCCATTTTTTTTAAGCCGCAGCGTGTCCTCTCCCTGCCTGTGGTGAGCTCCTTCAGAGCTTCAGTTTACGTGATCAGCATGTACTAATCACCTCTTTAATCAACCTCCACATGTAAGTAAAAACTTGTGAAGCTAATATAAAATTGTGTAGGTATCCAAAAATGGTGGAACCAATTTTGTTAGTTTCCTGAAATCATGATCTAGATAAAGGTGTAATTAGTTCACGTAGTTTTATAATATTTTTAGGCTTGCTTTAATTACTTCGAGATGTTTAATATTATCAAACATGAACTTGTAAGAAGTGTTATGAATAATCAGTGATAGCATTAATCCTGGAAATTTTATAGTAAACTTCTAGTACTACTAGGTGTCCACTGTAATTTTTGTAGCTCTAAAATAATTAGTTGCTAGGATAATTAATAAGCTCTAGTTTGAATATGTAGTAAATTGATAAAATGAATAACACGACATCTCGGGTTATATAACTAAAACACTTGTTAAGAAATAACGTTTGAATCGACAACGTGGATACATGGCCTAGTGAGTTGGTGTGGCTAGCTCGTTAGCTTGCGAGACGTAGTCGTACAACGAGAGTTGCGATTGCTGTCTTTTACTTATGTCTCTGCGTTGCATTCTCGTAAATCATAATAGAAACGATGATGGATCGATGGATCAACCGGAGGACTTGGCGTTGACCCAAAAGATGATGCCATGGTGATCGTGCCTCGGAGATGGCACACTAACATTTGGTTATATTTTTACCCAGGCAAGCCCCGGTGCATAACCTCTATTATGCTGCACTTTATTTATGCTTGTGCATTAAGTTTTAAGGAGTTGAATGAAACCCACTTGCATATATATATCCTGATCCCATGAGTCCTACTAGTATGTCAAGATCGTGTAGATTGCTATGCTACAGGACTCCGGTAGAAGTCGAGTGATTGCCTGTCACTCGCGAGAGATAGGAAATATATTATTGTTACTATTATCATGATACTATCACATGGATTATATATGGATAATAATTGGAGACCGGGCGGGACTATACTTGGAATTGGATATGGACTTGGTTGGGCAATCTGAGCGAGGCTCTGGTTGCATTTGTCCCGTCTGTGTCGATTAAGGACCGTTCGTTGCACTGGATCCCCGGTCAAGTCACAGATTTATTATCCCGAGCATATACTAGCGGATGGGGGCTAGGAAGACTTGTTACTCTCTTGTCATGGGCTCCGGCTCTTTCCGGACCGACTGATTGGAGGCGGGGATAGGTGGAGGTCTAAGCACCACTTTGAGGCCGGGCCTCAAGGGTGGGGGCTTGGAGTCCAAGTTTGGACGGGGACCTGGAACCCGTGACAGGAGTGGAACAGGTTGGTCTCACTCGTGCCTGGGGTGCGAGCGAGGCGTGTGTTTTTCGGGGTACCCAGCTGGGCACATTGATTCGCGAATCGCCGTTTCTACATGACGGTACGGCTTGACTGCACTCTAGCATCGTAGTAAGAAATGAAAGATGAAAGATGGAAAAATGGTTCTGATGGCTCAACCTTTGTTTGATTATAGACTAGGTGCTTACATAGAAGGTTGGATAAGAAATAAAATACGGCTATTAAAAAAAAATTAAGGACACACCCTTAGCGCTGCTTCTTGCAAACAAGAAACCCACAAGCCAGAAAGCCTTGCATGATCTTTGGAGTCCTTTCTTTTCTCCTGACGGGTAAGTCTTGCAGAGTACAATTGAGTACTCAGGGTTTGTTCTACCCTGTTGCAGGTAGCAGGTGCTGATAAGCTGACACTTGTGTGTGGAAACCTCCTGGTGGGCTCAGCGAGGATTTCCTTTGCGATGCGGAGTAGAGTTTATTTATGAAACTCTCACCAAAAGTTTTACAAGGAAAATACTATTAATTTGTTATCATTTCATGCATATAAACATTCTTCATGTTAATGTTTAACTTGTCATTAAAGGGTTTTATTTTCGCTGAACTCTGATAACGTTTTATATTCCACTGTATAATCAAATAATGAACTACTCTGATGATGTACTAGAAGTGATGTAAGAATGGTAAGGATGTTGTAAGCTTTACTCTCTCATTTGTGATCCTGATGTAAAAATGTGGATCTTCGAGTTCTCCCTTGCGGTGTACTCGACGGAATCACTTAGTTTAGTGTTCTCCCTTGGGTACTTAGGGTCTAATGGAAGACGAGTACTCTTGGGAGGGCATTAGATTAGGCGGTTCTGCCACAGGTGGTATCAGAGCATAAATGAGGAAATAAAGCTTCAAAATCCTTTCTAAATTAAAATTTGACAACACATTTTTACAAAAAGTTAGGGCGTTTGTATACGAAGTTATATAAGTAGCCCTATTACTATAGTTAAGTCTTCGGAATAAGTTTAAGTAGGCTTTTGTCCGGTAAACTAACTGGTGTAGAGCGTGCGGTCCTAAAGTCAGACGTGCTGTATTGCTATAGTCTTTGTGCGAGTCCTACTTGCAGGTGCGTGTTCTAGGTACCACGCGTCCCTGTCCCGGAGTTACTGTTGTACGGTGGCTTCGTGTTTCGCATTCGCTCGTGATTCACGACTGTCGGGGCTTACGTTTTCAGCACTCCTTCTGCGCCCTTGTCGGACCTCTGCCCTGCAACCGTGCTAGTCTTTATGGCCTCGGACACCGCCCACCTCGTGTGCGTAAAAATCCTGTTGTTGTACTTTTACTGGTTCCCACGCATGGCTCGAGGGTGGTCTGCGCCAGGACCACTGGCCGCTCTGCCTTCTTAAGGGGGCCAAGCCCAGCCACTTTGTGTCACCACTCAGTGCATTCCAGCTCGCTTAGCCCTTTTCTCTTGAGCAAGCTTCTCCTCAAGCCTTCCTTGCAACCACCACCCACCTAGGATGGCAGGAGTTTGGGTTAGCAGCTACTGCCTGAACACCGAGGGTTTTCCCAAAATCCTGTATGCTACCCTGCAAAAGCTCGGCATTCGGGAGCGTCCTGAGTATGAGGGTCGTGAGTACATGAAGCATGGCACAGAGCGATGCAAGGTCACCATCTACATCGGCAAGAGTGAGGAGTTTCCCGACGTCACTGAAGCCTGGAATGTGACCGCAACCGGGTTTCGCTTCGGCGACACCTACCAGGTTGTGGCCCGCAAAGCCTTGCGGCATCTGTGCCAGATCTATGAGCAGCCCATTGCTCGTACCCCCATGCGGTTCTTTCCACCTTTGGACAAGAATCGGCGAGTATGGAGGGCTCGCATGGAGGCCTTACGGGGTCAGGACGTGCAAGAGGACAACCCGACTGTGGTGCACCTGACCACGTACTTGCTCGCTCTGGATGAGCAGTACGACCGGCAGGCCTCGGAGCTGAGAGAGTGTCTCCACCGAGCTGAGGAAGCCAAGATCTTCTCCAGGATGCTCGAAGTGCAGCTTGCTGAAGCTCATGCCAATCTAGCAGCCGCTGAGAGTCGAGAGGCTGCCATGGTGGAGGCCGTCAAGGTGGACCAAGACCGTCATGCCCAGGAGCTGGAGGACGCCTATCTTGCCACAAGGGCCAAGCGTAGGACGCTCGCCACGGAAAGGCAGGAACCCTTAATCCTAGAGGGGATCCCTGTCCATCCGATGGAGAGAAGGAGAACTGGTTTTGCAGCACCTCCGCCCACGGAAGCCTCAGAAGTAGAGTCATTGCTTCCCCTCACCCAGCCACCACCACAAGAAGGAGCAGATCCACAACCTAGTGCAGCAGAAGAACCCCAGGAGCCCAGGAAGGAAGCCGTTTGGGCCGACGAAGTAGATTAGTTGTCCTAGGGGAGATGTAACTGTTGCTAGTAGTGCTTTTCATCGTTGTCCCCTAGTGTTGTAGTCTTTCCGTTGTACCGTAGCCGTAGTTGTTAAGGCCGCCTGGTTGTACGTTTTGAGCGATGTGTCGAGTGTGGGAGAGTGTATGCCTGTATGTTGCCCCCGTGTAAGGATGTTGGTGCTGAGTATTTGCTTTATCCGTTGTGTTTGTTACGTCGTTTTTTCCTTAGACCTCGTTCGATTTGCTTAGGGTTCTTGAGACGACAATAAGCATGTTAAAGGGGAGCAACTATTCCGATGCAGCAGATCGGCCGGGATTGGAAAACAGAGGGCACTGTATCACTAATTGTGGATGTCCCAGCAGAACACTTGAATTCCCTTGATTTAAATCCGCCTTGGGATTTACTTTACTTGTTCCTTATTTTGAAAGGAACCTGTGTTGCCTGAATTTTCCCTTACTCCTCTGATTCTGTGGTCTATGACCCGTTGTTTTTACTGCGAGTAAGTTGGTAATAGTTACTTAGTTAATAGCTTATGGTGCTGCGACGGAACCGGGGGCCACCTGTGGAACAGCTGCCACATGGTGACGCTGCTCGGCGCGCGCTGGTATCGAGGTTGTTGACCAAGTGCTTTTACCGAGTTACACCGTGGCATCGCTCTTGCTATAAAAATTCTCTTTGGTAAAAATATCCTTGTGTTCAAACGGGAAATCCACAACGGGTTGATGGAATTGTGCTCTGTCAAAGTAACAGGGGTAACAAGGTTTTTGAAGAAAGGAAAAGAAGAAAGAGAAAAGCAACAGGAAAGTTAGCCCGCACGTAGGTCAGAGAAATTGCATCGCCCGATTTGACGTCGTTCCTGTGATCGGCTCGGTCATGCTACATACGCCGGGTAGTTGTCACTGCGTGCCCTGCGGACGCCGTTTGTGGTGGGGCCCACGTGTGCCGTTCTCGCGTGGCGCGGCGTTGTGCCGCACTCGCCTCGTCTTGTCACATAGTCCGCCCCTCTGATCCCGGCACCCGTGTCGGCTCTCGGTTTTCGCTCTCGTTCCCGCACCGGACCCCCCTCTCTTTCTTTTCCTTTGGGGCCCCGTTGCTCGCACGCCGCCTGGTCGAGTGAACCCCATCCCCTCCTTTCTCCTTTGCCCCACTCAAGCTCGCACAGGGAGCGCACTATGGCTGATGCTCTCCCCACCTTGTGACCCCTCAGTGATTCCCATCTCCTCCGCTTCCGGTGCACTGCATCACCACCTCCGTCCACCAAGCTTTTATAATGCCACCTTGCTTGCTCCTCCTCCATTCAACCCCTAGATCTGGAGTAGAGCTCATAGTATCGACTTCCTCCGTCAACGCTCAGGTAGGAGAAGCTCGGGAAGCAGTCAAGAAGAAAGTGGTTGGAGGCAGAGCTACGAGATTCAGTCGTTGCTTGCAGATCCAGGGTCGCTAGTCAGAGGTGATGGTGTAACTCGAGAAGAAGGGATCTGGTTTTCGTCGAAGAAGTTCAAGATTCACCTCTGGTTAGTTAGGTTTTAGGCTTCGCAATGATCTATTTACCAGTCTCCAATTTCTGGCTTTGTTGGGCATACGCCATGTTCTGGATAATTGTTTTCCTTCTACTTTTTCATTGTCCCCGTCTTCGTCGATTTCTAGAGAGGTTGTGAGTTGTATCAGATTTGTTCTTAGCCGAGTTATCTTTAGATCCCGGAGTGGCTTGGTGTTGAAGTCGTGTAACCTCTCGTGTATGCTCAGATCTGTGAAATGTAATCGCGTTTCCCCTTCTTGATTCTAGCTTGCTCTGGATCTCGGGACGAGATCCTTTTCAAGGGGGGAAGGATGTAACATCCCTGGTGTTACTAGCTTAGTTAGCATGCGATTAAGGCCTAAAAGAAATTAACAAACGAGTTCTTGGTTTTTTTTAAAAAAAACTTTAATCGCACATGAAATGATACCGAATCTTATATGACTCATTTAGGTAGTTAGGAAAAACTACATGAGTGTTGTAACTTAGTTTATTTTAGGTGGAAATATGCTAATGTGATCCTAATAAGAAAAATAGAACAATGTAGCTTCTGAACCTAATTTAAATTTGAGCTTCTGGATTATGTGCCAGATTGTTTAATCGCTAGCTCAGCGGCTTTTGTGGTGTGTTGTTGTAGTCAATATTTTAGAAATGGTTGTATATACGTGTCTATATTTGTTAGTTGACTAATTTAGCAAACAAATAAAAATATATAGAGAAAGTTGTACACTCACGTATTTGTTTCGATAAGCATTCTTCCGATATAAATATATATAAAAGCATACAATGGATATACGCATACGAGTATGTAGATTAGTAGCAAGGAAATAATGACATGTTTCTAGTTGCATAATTATCTATATGCTTTGATTAAAAGAAAGAAAGAAAATTGCAAAACACACGACACACACCAGAACTCACGCACGCCACAGCACACCCACACATGCACGGCAAACGGAAATTGCCCAGCACAATCAACTCTCTCTAGCTCGTCTTCCTTCGTTCCTGTGCAGCGCATGCTCTGAACTATGCAAGCCAGTTTGAGAGAGTAAGAATGCAGTGCAAGTCCGGCCGCATAGTTTGACCGAGAAAGAGAGCCGGCCGTGTGCAGAGGGAGAGGGTACATGCAGGCAGGCATAGACTCAGCTCGTCGTCTTGTCCAAAAATTTCAATGAGGTTCCATCAGGGCGATCGATCGATGGAGCTCACTTTCCATCAGTGATGCTTGCTAGTACTATGAGCAGTCGATCACCATTCACGGCAGCGTCTATACTTCAGTTATTATACACACCTTGGACTGGCGTACGCATGCGTCCTACAGCCAGTCTCGGTCATATACAGGTGCACATACGTATCATGGCGGGCACTTGCTAGCTTCTTTCATTTACACGTCGAGGTGCAATTACATGCATGCATGGACCGGGCTGCAGCATGTTAGCTTCTCTCTTTCTCATTACGTGAAGAAGCCTGCTAGTTTCTTTGCCTGCATATACGTGACACACATATGTATCTCCATATGTATTTTCCTTTTTTTTATATGCTCGGTAGTACGCATGGACAAGGGTGTACATATGGATTTGATTCTGACAAAAATCCATCCAACACGCACATGGCTGCGTACCTCTGCCGCTGCCGCCGTGTACGCCACGCCAGCGCCCTCCATTTTCCATCAAGGCAAGGACGGGGCTCGAGGACCTGCCCGCCAAGTCTTGTCAATGGCACCGATCATTACGTCGATGGTGACGCGTGTTTGCACGCTTGACTTCGCTAGTCGATGCCAGTGGATTCCGCTCGGTCTGGCCGCTCCATTCATTTGTGTCGCACCAAGCCTTCGCGTCTTGTCGTCTGGGCACGCGCGAACGCCCTGCCACCTTGAGCCGGAGCCGCTCTCCTTAAATGACCTGGCTGGCTCATGTGCCCGCTCTCCCCGGTAGCGCGCCATCGCACCATTCTCTGCCTTTCCAATCCACCAGCTCAAGGCTTTCCAGTTTGGTTCTTCGCGCAAGCATGTAGCTTAGGGAGATGTTTAGACATACGGTTCCCCTCGAGGCCGTTCGTACACCGGCGACCGCGCTCCAGTAGCTGTGAGCCTTTACTAGGTTCAGCTGCTCCTCACTCGATCTCTCAACTTCCTTGCCCTGTCTGCAAGCTGTACGTGGCCGGTGTCGACCTTATCGGCGGGTGCGGTGAGTAGCTCTCGAGAATCAGCTGTCTCCTCCATTTTTTTTAAGCCGCAGCGTGTCCTCTCCCTGCCTGTGGTGAGCTCCTTCAGAGCTTCAGTTTACGTGATCAGCATGTACTAATCACCTCTTTAATCAACCTCCACATGTAAGTAAAAACTTGTGAAGCTAATATAAAATTGTGTAGGTATCCAAAAATGGTGGAACCAATTTTGTTAGTTTCCTGAAATCATGATCTAGATAAAGGTGTAATTAGTTCACGTAGTTTTATAATATTTTTAGGCTTGCTTTAATTACTTCGAGATGTTTAATATTATCAAACATGAACTTGTAAGAAGTGTTATGAATAATCAGTGATAGCATTAATCCTGGAAATTTTATAGTAAACTTCTAGTACTACTAGGTGTCCACTGTAATTTTTGTAGCTCTAAAATAATTAGTTGCTAGGATAATTAATAAGCTCTAGTTTGAATATGTAGTAAATTGATAAAATGAATAACACGACATCTCGGGTTATATAACTAAAACACTTGTTAAGAAATAACGTTTGAATCGACAACGTGGATACATGGCCTAGTGAGTTGGTGTGGCTAGCTCGTTAGCTTGCGAGACATAGTCGTACAACGAGAGTTGCGATTGCTGTCTTTTACTTATGTCTCTGCGTTGCATTCTCGTAAATCATAATAGAAACGATGATGGATCGATGGATCAACCGGAGGACTTGGCGTTGACCCAAAAGATGATGCCATGGTGATCGTGCCTCGGAGATGGCACACTAACATTTGGTTATATTTTTACCCAGGCAAGCCCCGGTGCATAACCTCTATTATGCTGCACTTTATTTATGCTTGTGCATTAAGTTTTAAGGAGTTGAATGAAACCCACTTGCATATATATATCCTGATCCCATGAGTCCTACTAGTATGTCAAGATCGTGTAGATTGCTATGCTACAGGACTCCGGTAGAAGTCGAGTGATTGCCTGTCACTCGCGAGAGATAGGAAATATATTATTGTTACTATTATCATGATACTATCACATGGATTATATATGGATAATAATTGGAGACCGGGCGGGACTATACTTGGAATTGGATATGGACTTGGTTGGGCAATCTGAGCGAGGCTCTGGTTGCATTTGTCCCGTCTGTGTCGATTAAGGACCGTTCGTTGCACTGGATCCCCGGTCAAGTCACAGATTTATTATCCCGAGCATATACTAGCGGATGGGGGCTAGGAAGACTTGTTACTCTCTTGTCATGGGCTCCGGCTCTTTCCGGACCGACTGATTGGAGGCAGGGATAGGTGGAGGTCTAAGCACCACTTTGAGGCCGGGCCTCAAGGGTGGGGGCTTGGAGTCCAAGTTTGGACGGGGACCTGGAACCCGTGACAGGAGTGGAACAGGTTGGTCTCACTCGTGCCTGGGGTGCGAGCGAGGCGTGTGTTTTTCGGGGTACCCAGCTGGGCACATTGATTCGCGAATCGCCGTTTCTACGTGACGGTACGGCTTGACTGCACTCTAGCATCGTAGTAAGAAATGAAAGATGAAAGATGGAAAAATGGTTCTGATGGCTCAACCTTTGTTTGATTATAGACTAGGTGCTTACATAGAAGGTTGGATAAGAAATAAAATACGGCTATTAAAAAAAAATTAAGGACACACCCTTAGCGCTGCTTCTTGCAAACAAGAAACCCACAAGCCAGAAAGCCTTGCATGATCTTTGGAGTCCTTTCTTTTCTCCTGACGGGTAAGTCTTGCAGAGTACAATTGAGTACTCAGGGTTTGTTCTACCCTGTTGCAGGTAGCAGGTGCTGATAAGCTGACACTTGTGTGTGGAAACCTCCTGGTGGGCTCAGCGAGGATTTCCTTTGCGATGCGGAGTAGAGTTTATTTATGAAACTCTCACCAAAAGTTTTACAAGGAAAATACTATTAATTTGTTATCATTTCATGCATATAAACATTCTTCATGTTAATGTTTAACTTGTCATTAAAGGGTTTTATTTTCGCTGAACTCTGATAACGTTTTATATTCCACTGTATAATCAAATAATGAACTACTCTGATGATGTACTAGAAGTGATGTAAGAATGGTAAGGATGTTGTAAGCTTTACTCTCTCATTTGTGATCCTGATGTAAAAATGTGGATCTTCGAGTTCTCCCTTGCGGTGTACTCGACGGAATCACTTAGTTTAGTGTTCTCCCTTGGGTACTTAGGGTCTAATGGAAGACGAGTACTCTTGGGAGGGCATTAGATTAGGCGGTTCTGCCACAACATTGAATGCCACGGTCTTCTTCTTCTTCTCATCTTCCACCTTCTCCTTGTCATCAACATCTTGATCATATTTGTCATAGGTCAAGACGTCACCAAGCAAATCATTAGGCTTCATTGCTTCAAGCCCATCTCTTTGCAACATCATGATCAACATCTTGAATCTTCTAGGTAAGCTCAATAAGAACTTGTGACAAAAATCTTGATCTTGAGTCTTGTGCCCTAAGCTCTTGAGATCATTGACTATCACTTGCAATCTATGAAACATTTCAATGATCGTTTCATCATCCTTTTTCTTGAAATTCTCAAACTCACTCTTGAGCCCATATAGCTTAGCACTCTTCACAACCTTAGTGCCCTCATATGTTTCACTCAACCTTGTCCATACTTCATTTGCCAAATCTAAATCCTTGATGCCCTCAAATACTTTTGTGTCAATACCATTGTAAAGTGTATTGAGAGCCATTCTATTGCATGTTCTATTTGCTCTATCTTCATCGGTGAGATGATCGGGATCAATGATAGCAAAATCATTCTCGGTGACTTGCAATACTCTCTCATGAATAGAGCCAAGGTACATTGTCATCTTTCTCTTCCAATGAGCAAAAGAACTAACACCATCAAAGAACGGTGGCTTGCCCCCAACATGATTGAACACAATTTGAGCCATTTTTCACACCGAAGGATGTTAAGCCTTGATTAAAACGGTGACCACGGCTCCGATACCACTTGTAAGGTCCTAGATGGCTAGAGGGGGGGTGAATAGCCTATTAAAAATTCTACAAGAACCACTAAGCAAACTTGTTAGAAAAACAAACGGCGTAAAGCGGGTTTTGCTTAGCCAAAGGTTGTGATGCAAGCCTCCTATCCACAAGTCTAGTAGATTAAGATCTCTAGTTCACACAAGAGCTATGTCACTAAGGCTACACTAAAGAACAAGCTAACACTACTAGCAAAGCTACTACTAGAGCTACACAAGATAAACTAGTGAATGTAAAAGCAAGAGAGAGGATTGTGATTATTATACCGACGGTGAAGTGAAGATGTTGCCAATCACCAAGATGATATACAATCAATCAATATTGACAACAATACAATATGAAGACCAATCACCGGGAGACAAGAGACACAATATTTGTTCACCCGGTGTTCACTTGTGCACCGACAAGCTACGTCACCGGTTGTGTCGACCAACACTTAGATGGTTCCTCGGTGTGACCCTCAAGTCACTTGCCCCTCAAGGCACGCCCCGCAAGGCACCGCAAGACACCACTCTCAAGTGAGGTAACTCAATGACACGCGGATTCCACTAGAGTTGCTTTTGGCGTCCCGCCGAGGAAAGCACAAGAACCTCTCACAATCAACCGGAGGTGGCCAAGAACAATCACCTTCTCTTGCCAACGCCTCCAACAATCTCCAAGCCGGCTAGGAGCGGTACTCTCCAAGAGTAACAAGAAATCCACCGGCTAAACCACCCACAAGTGCCACTAGATGCTCTCAAGCTATGCAATGCACTTTGGGATCACTCAATCTCACTTTTGATTTGCAATCAAGCAAGAGAGATGAGTGGGAGGAGTAGCTCTAGCTCAAAGGATGCACAAGAGTGTTAGAAATGCCAAGAGACCTCCCCAAGGGCCGGCCAACAAGTATTTATAAGCATCCCAAACAAATAGAGCCGTTACAACTCCACTGACCGTTTTTCGCGGGACGACCGGACGCGTCGGTCGTAACTGACCGGACGCGGTCAACCGCGTCCGGTCGCCCTGCGACGACCACGTGTCCTCTGATTTCAAACCCGACCGTTAGATCCTCCAACGGTCACTGCGCGCCAACGGTCAAACGGGCGACCGGACGCGCTGCTGCAAACGACCGGACGCACCGGTGTGCACAGTACCCGCGCGCGCGAAGACATGACCGGACGCGCTCCTCGCAACGACCGGACGCGACAGTGACCGCGTCCGGTCGGAGTCCAGTAAGCTCCCTTGACGACCGGACGCGTCCGATCGTGTGTGACCAGACGCGCACCGCGTCCGACCGTCCTTGTGAACAGCTGTTCGCCTGACCGGACGCGCCGGTCCCGCGAGTCACCGGACGCGCCGGTGGCAGACCCTAGCTCGCGCGCCTGACGCCCGCGCTGTACTGACCGGACGCGCCGGTCCCGCGAGTGATCGCGTCCGGTGCAGCGTCCGGTCACCTCTGTGACCGCGTTCGCCTCCGTTTCTTTTCCGACTTCCGGCGCAATGGAAAATAGGCATTTCATTTCTCCGAAATCGCCTGAATCCCGCGCTCGCACGCTCGGCGGGAGGGAGAGAGGAACCCAAACCCCTCTCTTCCCGCAAACCACAGCGCGACCAACGCCACCTTTGCAAATGTGCCAACACCATCAAGTGTACAACTCCATGTGCTTGTGTGTTAGCTTTTTCTCAATCATTTTCAAAGGTTTTCCAGTTAGCTCACTAGGCCCTACATGCAATGCACTTCATGAATTCACCTAGTGGCACCCGTGCATCGAATAACCGATAAGACTTCCCCTCTTAATAGTTCGGCTATCGATCCTAAACCACTCACACCCTCTATGGTGTCTTGAGTGTAAAACAAAATGGCCCTATGGTTATACCTTTGCCTTGAGCCCATTTTGTTTCTCCAAATGATATGTTCCACTTCATATCATCACATGACCGTCTCGATCCATCGACCTTGATTTCACTTGCTCTTCACCGTTGTATTGGTCCGTCGGCGCCAAGTCTTGCTCAAGCTTCACCATCGCATGGTCCTTCGCTTCGAAGCCTCGACTTGCCCTTCACCTTCACAACCGGTCCATCGAGCCAAGCCTCATCTTGGTCTTCACCATCTTGGTCACATGAGTCAATGTCATGTCTCATATGCAATGACCACCTTTATCTAAATCATCCACTTAGATACAAAGGTTAGTCCTAGGTTTCATCAATTAGCCAAAACCAAACTAGGGACTTTCACCAGTCACTACAGGACAAGCGTGAATAGTGCGCGTCAGAAGTTACCGTTGCCGTGACCAGACGCGCTCTAGCGTTTGACCGGACACGCTGCACCTGGCGTCCGGTCGGAGTCCAGTAAGCTCCCGTCGCGACCGGACGCGTCCGATCGCACGTGACCGGACGCGCCACGCGTCCGGTCGGCTCTACGACCGGCTCTGCTGCTCTGGGTGCTTGACCGGACGCTCCGGTTTCGTGGGGGACCGGATGCGCCGGTTGCAAACCCTAGCACCCACGCGCCTGACTGCTGCGAAGAACTGACCGGACGCATCCGATCAAACCGTGACCGCGTCCAGTGCAGCGTCCGGTCGCCCTGGTGGCTTCCGTTCGCCTCCGTTTCTTTTCCGACTTCTGGTGCTGTAGAAAATAGGCGTTTCACTTCCCCAAAAAGCGCCGAATCCCGCCTCGCAAGCTCGGCGGGAGGGAGAGAGGAACCCAAACCCCTCTCTACCGCTTAAACTCCACCGCCTTCGCAAATGTGCTAACACCACCAAGTGTAAATCACATGTGCATGTGTGTTAGCATTTTCATAGTCATTTTTCAAGGTGTTATCTTAGCTCTCAACTAGATCCAAATGCATATGCTCAAGACATTGATCTAGCGACACTTGATTCCCGAGCTAACCGTGATTGCCCCTCTTGATAGTCGGCTATGTATCCTAAATCCGGTCAATCACTTCTCTACTCATCTTAGATCGGCAAAGAAAAACCCTATGGTTATACCTTTGCCTTGCGCTCTTAGATCATTTTCCTTCACTTGATCATCAAGTCCATCATTTTATGTGCATCTTCACCATGATCATCATTTCATGTCCATGCACCATCTTTTTGTGATCTTGTGGCCACCACTCCTTGCCACATACACCTTCATCACATGTGTTGCTTATGCCTAACTCAAAACACTTAACGCATGGCATTAGCAACTCGGTGTCATTAATTACCAAAACCAAACTTGGGCTTTCACATATACATAACGGTAATGCTCACGAATGTGCGTCTGTCCGTCCGGACATAGCTTTCCGGGCCTGCGTGTTACCATGACCCAATAGGCCTGCTTCCTCTCTGCGTCTCCCCATCTCTCTCAAAATATCTCCCACTACTGTGCTTGCCATCGCGTGCTGCTACGCCGTGCGCTCCTGTTGACATCTTCCTCACCGCGCACCCCATCTCGAGTCATGCGGCTCCCCAATCTAGCACCACGCTTCATCCTGCGCTGTGCCCTCCGTTGTCGTGTCGCGCTCTATCCCCGTCGCACCTACTCTAGCTCGCTGCGTGCCATGCCTCATCACCTGCGTGTGCCGAGATGATGTTGTGGTGCTGCTGACGCCACCGTGCCCCACTAGAAGGTCGTGGCCGCTGTTGATGTCGTGTCTGCCGCGACGCGCGACCTCAGCAAGGAGATGTTGCGATGAAAGCGTATGTTGCAAGCGTATATTGAAGTGTTTCATACGTTTCACAGGTATGTTGCAATTATTTTCATAGGATGTTGCAAAAGTAGATCGGGGGATGTTGCACATATTGCATGTGTTGCAAGTGTTACAGAGGCTTGTTGCAAGTATTTAATAGATTTTTTTAAAACGTTTCATCTGTTCCAGACGTATGTTGCAAGTATTTTGATTTGGATGCTGCATATGTTTCACACATATGTTGCAACAACATGTTCCAAATATTTCAGTTGTTTTAGTCTTATGTTGCAGTAAGTGTCTTTATGTTGCAAGTTGCAAGAGTTTTATCTGGATGTTGCATATGTTTCGCACATACGTTGCAAGTGTATGTTTCACCATTTTCATTCGTATGTTGCATTAAAATGTTTCATGTTGTTCAAAGAGTCAGGGGGTGCGGGGAGTGATGGTGGCACGGCACAGGCACCGGGGAATGGGGCGCGACGAGCTGGGTGCCGGCGGACAGGGCGCGCAGCGCACCAGTGTCTTGTGGACGAAGCATGTTGGGGCCGACAGTCGGGGTGCGATAGGGGGTGGGGCGTGGATGACCTCAAATCGAGGTAAATAGGGTAGGTTGCGCGTGTGAGGTGAGTCGTCCAGACACTCAGGCGCTGTGACGGGGCGAGGTGCGTGTGTGGGATGGGTAAAAAATCAACGAACAGGGGCAGGCTGCGCGGCGTTCAGACGCACGCATCTGTCCAGACGTCCGGGCGCTAGCACTGTCGTATACATAAAACAACTGTACTATTTTATAAACAATAATTCTGTTGGTCAAGACTGATTGTCAAAGTTGAGGTTTGCAAGGCTGCGTGATGCTGCAAAAAATCGAATATATTCATGGTTGTTGAAAGGCAAAAGTATATACTTTCTGCCGGTGAATTTGAATTTGATGCAAATTAAAGCAGCACGAGTAAGGGTCTATTTAGTACTAGTAGATCTAAAATAAACCGGCTAATAAATCTGCTAATTATTAGCTAAGGCTGCTAACAATTAGTTTCATTTGCTAGCTTGAAATTGTGAATAAAAAATAGTATATATGTACCTTTAAATTACTACCCAACCTCGTATTAGCAAGTGGATCCAAATGGTCACCTATTAAAATTTAGCTAGCTAAAATATAACAGTTATTAGTTATTCGCTAGCAAATTTTTGGTGCTAATGAATCCAAACAAGCCCTTAGCCATGTAGGCTATGGGGTCCGATCAAAATATCAAACTACATTGAGCAAGTTAAACGTTACTCCTTTTGTCCCAAAATAAATAACTTTCTAATATTGGAAATTTGTTCCACAAAAAAACATTCTATACAAACATGTTACATCATCTTCTAATGCGGAAGCTAATCATGGTGTATCCAAATGATAGCCGCCAAATCCAACAGGTATTTTCCAGAAAATGAAAGGAGATAATGATACATATGTCTTTTGCCAGTGTCCTTAATACGTTCAAAAATTCCTAGAAACTTATTTATTATGGGATGGATTATGGGATGAAAGTTGTATCTCCTAGGTGCCCAAAATATAAAGTATTTCTAACTTTATTGTATGCTCAAATTAGCATTAGTCTAATTAAATTTATAGAGAAAGATATTAGCATGTACGGAGTACCACTTTAAAGGGAAACTATAAGACATTCCATACATAATAAATGTAATGAAACTTATTAGTATCACAATACTATTATTTTTCTATAAATTTAGTTCAACTTAAATATTTTGAGTTATGAAAAATTGGAAATACTTTGTAATGGAAGGAACTACCATGCCCCCCCAAAATATAATCCGTTATAACTTATAAGTTCAAATTCTAAAAGAGAAAAAGGACTAACAATACGAAGGTGAATTTTATTATTTCATTGTCTGAGTTTTCTGATTATGATACAATTTGAACATTTCTCTTTACACTAAAAAGGCTTAATAATAATTTAATCTCTCTATTTGCTAAGGAAGATAATTTGATAACTAAGCACATTATTCACCGAATAAAATTAGTAAGACCATAATTCGTTTTTCAAGTTTCGTTGGACTACCTTTTAACTTCAATCAGGAAAAACACCTCTTATATTACTTTAGACCATCACATAAAATTGCAAAAAATGTTCAAACCATTTTAGCAAATGTATAAATTTCCTAACCAAATTTATTGTAGTCAAGAATATGAAATAACTTGGTCACAAAGTGCCAACTTTTTAAGAGTGACTATGGTAACCTGATGTTATTTCACAAGCAACTTCTGCTGTGCTTGCTATCAGTTAAAATCACATTACAAGTTACCCTAAATAAATCACATTGGATGTTCATGAAACATACTCCTCTCATTTCAAATTATAAGGCATTCCAAGAATCTTGGAGAGTCAAAGCATCTTTAGTTTGACCAAAATTATAGAGAAAATTATAAAAATTTATAACATCAAATAGGTATACTATGAAAATATAATTAATGAAGAATCTAATGATACTTAATTGGTGTCATAAATATTATTATCTTATTATATAAATTTGGTCAAACTTGAGATCCTTTGACTCTTAAGATTCTTGGAATACCTTATAATTTAGGATAGAGAGAGTAATTCACGGATAGATTTTCCATTAACGACACTATAAAATCCCCAATTTTTTTAACCACGTATGCTAAGAAAACTCGAATACGTATGGTGTGAAAACCAGAATAATATTTCCCAGCTTCTCAAAAAAGAAACAAATGGTATTTTCCACTCCCAGTGGAAAAAAAATCGAGAGAGGAAAAAAAAGGCAGGCGGCAATCCAACGGCAATCCCGGCATAGAAAAGTCGCGGCGGGGCCGACGAGGGGGGCAGCGTCGTCATTTCCCGCGCCCTCCTGCTTTACCTTTATCTCTCTCCCCCACCTCCCCACGTTTCGCCCCCCATTTCGAAGCCCACCGAATTCCCTGCGATTCCTCTCCCCTCGTCTTCCCCTAGGGTTAGCACCTCGCTGCCCCCCCGATTCAATCCGATTACCGTCTCTTCTCCCTTCGATCTGTAGATTTGGGGGCTTTGGCTCGCCCTCGCGCGCCCGATCCGGGCCGTCCTCTTTTCTGTTCTCTCTCTCTTCTCCTTTGATTGACAAATATTTGATCGGTTTCTATGCCTCCTCGTTCACGCAGGGATCGCCGGAGAGGAATCGCAAAGAGGGCCGTCTCGTCCGAGGTTCGTGTATCTGGCCACTCTGCGTCCAATTATTTTTTCCCGATTTTTTTTACTTTTTTTGTTTAAATTTTTTCTGTTGTCCGGGTCAAAAGCTGTGAATTATATATTTTTTCTGTGCTGGTTAAATGGGACGATGCGGAACCAATTGAGCCGCCCCGATTTATTTGATTTGGTCTCGATTCGCTGTAGCAAACAGCGAAGAACAGCCAGAGAAAAATTCGGGTGGCGGCGGGTTCTGTTCATCTGTTGTAAAGGCGACTCCCTTCCTTTCCACGTATTGGGTGTGGTTGTTGCGGCTAGTTGATGCCTGCCTCTTAGGTGCTTTGCCCAAAGTTAGTGAGCAGATATGGTTGCTACTTTGTAGATTTGTTGCGTAAAGCGGCGAAAAGTTGCGGCCGCTTTCTAGAATTAATTCCACCCCTGGTGTGTTTCGGTTGTTAGCCAAATGATAGTGCAGGTTCTATTTGATAGTACCTTCATTTTGGGCCTTTGACCAAGGTACAATTACCCTTTGTAAGATGCTTCTTAAAGTAAATTTAGCCCATCGAGGGTGTTGATTCATTAGGTTGCCTTGATTCATGTCTTACTGAATCAAGGCAGTACCAACTTTCACATTGATTTTATGATTGTGTTTTTTTTACTACTACTAGTAGCAACTTTTAGGAAGCTGTGTGTGATACATTATCTCTACTATGGTATCGATCCTTTGTTTCGTATCATTTCTAGTTAAGGAAGCCATGGAGCACAAGGAGACTGGATGCCAGGCCCCTGAGGGACCGATCCTTTGCATCAATAACTGCGGCTTCTTCGGAAGCGCAGCTACCATGAACATGTGCTCCAAGTGCCACAAGGAGATGATAATGAAGCAGGAGCAGGCCAAGCTGGCTGCCTCCTCTATCGACAGCATCGTCAATGGCAACGATGCTGTCATGGAACCAGTTGTTTCTGGCAACACAGTGGTAGCTGTTGCTCAAGTCGAGTTGCAAACAATGAACGTGCAGCCCACTGATGTTGCTGGACCTAGCGAGGGGGCGGCAGTGATCTCCAAAGGGAAGGTAGGGCCGAACCGGTGCAGCACTTGCAGGAAGAGGGTTGGACTTACAGGATTCAACTGCCGGTGTGGGAACTTGTATTGTGCACTCCACCGCTACTCCGACAAGCATGACTGCAAGTTCGACTATCGGACTGCTGCTAGGGATGCCATTGCCAAGGCTAATCCAGTGGTGAAGGCGGACAAGCTCGACAAGATCTAGGGTTTCCTACGGTTGGCTCAAGGAAGATTGCAACCTGTGGTACTTCTTCATCATGCGGAATTGCTGCTTTGCCCATGCCTTTCTCTTTCATGTTTGCTGCTACAATCTTCTTGTTCGGCATTGCAGTGCATGGTGCACACTTCCGCAGCCTGCCTCAAGAATTCTTCTCGCCTCTGCATCTGGTCAGTTCAAATGATTTGCATGTTGGCTATGTTGTGTAAGCTTTTATTTATGGTCGTCAAGCTCAGACGGTATTTGGCTTCGCATTTAGCTAGCTATGTGATGTACTATTGTCC
This sequence comes from Saccharum spontaneum, assembly GCA_022457205.1. Taxonomy (NCBI): domain Eukaryota; kingdom Viridiplantae; phylum Streptophyta; class Magnoliopsida; order Poales; family Poaceae; genus Saccharum; species Saccharum spontaneum. The sequence goes on from CM039618.1 coordinate 46,174,239, forward strand.
CTGGTGTGTTACACTGCAACCAGTAATAGTAATCTGCAACTGTCCGTTAAATGGTACTGATGACCATTTGCATTCTCAGTTATTTTACTCTATAGGTGGTAGCTCATGGCACTATACTTTCTTTTTGTTCATAAGTAAAGCTTTTTTTTTTGGTTGAATAGCAAATTGTTAGGACTTTGCATATCAAACATTGTTGTACCTGCGAACTGGGAGCAGTCGTGTCTCACTACAGTATCTGTTGAAATCCTTGGCGCATCTTGATTGCACATACATAAACTAGTATAAGTCGGGAAGAAGATCGAGCAGCTTATTGCAGTACCTGGAAGATTGATTGTGAAGTAGAGTTTCTCTACAAGGAATTGGTCATAGTGCAACTCAATACAGCCTTTCTAAACATCAACTCATCAATCGAGCATCAGATATCTCAGTTGAAACTTAAATATTGTTTTGAGGATATAATGACTGTCGTTCGTGGTTTTATTTTACTGTTCCATTTTTAACCCTCTGCAAAATTCCAAATTCAGCTGGACGTTCGTCGCAGTGCTTTTGTTGTGCCGACGATTCTACATAGTTTGTGCAAGTGCAACTTGAAAGGATAGTTCGAAAGATAGAAGCACGTCAAACATTTGTCGTTCTAGGTTTGAACTTTGAGACATGAACCTGAGATTTTTTTTCCACGTGATCTTGTTTGCTTAAACTTATTGATAAAGTGTTTTTCTTCTCACAACAAAACAACATCGGTCGGCTTATCAGCCGCAGAAACCATCTAGCGAACAAGGTGACGATCTATGTCAATGTGCTGTGGAGAAAAACACTCCATCTTCTCTCGCAAGACCTGCTATTGAAGAGTCGAAAAAAAGAGATCTGCTATTGAATGTGATGAATGGTCTCCTCGCTGTCAAGAGTACTGCTTGGATCTTGGATCTCATTCATATTTCTCATGTCTATGCAGCGCCAGATGCAGATTCCTGTTTGAGGGTTACCGTTGTACCAATCACAGGTACGTATTGCCGATCCAAAGATCTGCAGTCTTAACACCGGATCAACTGCGACATTTGAGAGTTATTGACGAGCGAGATAGGTGTCCATGGTGTCCCCATGATGGCATGGCATGGCATGGCATGGCATGCCATTGCCAGCTGCCCAAGCCATGCCTTTGCACAGGGATTTCGATGTATCTTTTTTTAGACAAACTCGAGAGCTTTATTAACTCACGTGGGTTATTTTAATCCCTATAATTGCCAACTCCCTAGGCCAGTCCGGAGCTTTGACAAACCAGGAATTAAAAGGTTTAGAACTAGAGGTCTTTCCCATGTACCACAGTATTGGCGTACAAAAGTAAAGTTTAAAGAAAGAAAATTTCTCCCCGGCTCTCGAATCTCATGTCAAATTCCTGCAATGGGCAATTTCTCGACTTTAGTAGATTCATCAGTAGTATGTTGGGTTACCTTTCTCTTGCCACCAGTGTCTCCATAGTGAGCACATCCGGGGCATCGTGTTTTGTTTACTTCAAATGCTTTACAGCACTAGAACCCATGTCGTATTTTGTTTCAATATGCATCCATGTATGTGACGTTGATGGAAAAAAAAGGCTTCGTGTAAGGGCTCGTCTAGAATTGGCCCACTCTAGATTTTAAGACTCCGCACTCCGAAGTCCACTCCAATCCTATGTTAAAGGTGCTGGGGCAGAGAATTAACATGTGTTTGGCTTGTAGAAATACCACTGTGTTTCAAAATTAAAAGTCGTTTTCTCTTTTCTAGATAATAGCTTTAAGCCCAAAAAACTTGCAATTTGGAACGTAGGGAGTAGTAGGATAGTCCTATCTTGTCCTGGTTTTTGGATTGTGATGATTCAATTTCGTAATTGATTGAAGGAATTGGATTGTCCCTATTTTGTGTTTAATGACAGGGATGTTAAAGAGTGGGACTAGACACTTGACCTATGAGGCCCAATTGTTAGGCTCTTTCTTCTTCCTTTCCTTCTTCTTACTTACCTCATATATAGTGATCCCATCCTAAGATCAACAAGTGCCCTCCACTCTCAACAGTCAACACCACGCCTCCCTCACCCTCTGCAACCACCATTGCTACTGCTGCACCTCTCTTTCTTCGCTTTTCTCTTCTCCATAATAGTGGACCACACCTCGACGGCACCACCGAGTCAAGCTCTCTCATCACTCCATCAGCGTTGCCTCGCCATGATCGTTCAGTCGTCCGTTACCTGCGCCAAACAACCATCACCACATGCTAGCCACCGGCGTCCAAGCTCACCACACGTGGCCACCACCAACCCACCATTTTAGCTCACTTGCGACTTCACTTCAGATTTGCCAACGGGATCGCCTCCCACCTTGTTCACTGTCATCGCCGGAACTGGTTAGCATGCCCACGCCACCACCGAAGCTTCTTCTTCATGCGCCCACACGTGCGCCCAACGTGTTTGTCCCAAGTGGGATAATTGAACACATATAGGGTCCGATTTGGTGATTTGGAGGGTTTTTGTGATTGCTGAACACAAGTGTTGTGACTTATGTGTCTTACAATGGGACACACATTTGACATAGTCACAAAGTAAATAGTCATAAGTGTCTTAGCCCCAAAAATTTGATTGATGTTTGGTGTATGGCGCAAATGATATTTAATGAAGACTAAGGACACTATAGAGTGAATGTAGGCTGTGTATGTGGATACATTCGTTTTATTACGTATTAGGGCTTTGTTTTTCATTTGCCGCTACTATTAATGGGGGTCCAAAGCATTCATCTTGATGGAGTTAAGGTGAGAGCATGTAGATGCACAAGCCACTTATTCTTAGCCATGATGATGATGGTAAGTGGTTCCATTGAAGTGGTTTCAAGTCAAACATATCAAAAGAGTTGAATTGATCGTTTATGATCATACATGGACCTTGGTATGCGCAAGAGTTTCAGAGCAGCGGTCACCATCAAGTTGCAAACTCTTCCAAAAAAAAAAAGGCGCAAAGAGTTTCTGTAATCTAATTGCACTAGTGGCCTAACATGAACAACAGAATGCTAACCATGTTTTCTGTAATTGTTGTGTCGCAAAGTTAATCTAGCAAGTTATTTATGATCTTAGTGATAAACATGCTGGGACTGACTTGAGTCCGTGGCTAAATGGTGGGCCTTTATTCTAACGAAAATCATGATTTAGAAACCGAGAAATAAACTGTGTTTGGAGGCAGCAAGCTAGAAGGACCCAAGAACTGGTTAGAATTATGGCGACGATGATGAAAGTTGGAAGCAGAGAGGCCACGGATCGTTTCATTCGGTGAACAAGGAAACTATTTTCTTTTCTCTAAACATCATTGTCAGCCACTCCACCTCCAATCCAACATTATTTTTTTCAAGTCTCATCGTCATCTCGTGTCACGCTACAAGGTTGAAGTAGATGGTGTAGAACTCGTCCCTCAAGGTGAACAATGGCTCCAGGAGGAAGTTCCTCCTCACCCCTCTGGCAGCGAAGCTCATCGAGTGGTACCGCCGCAGCGGCTCGGCCCGCGCGAAGCTCGCCGCCTGCCGGAACCAGTCGCCGCCGTCGCCGTGCTTCTTCTGGACACCACCGGTACAGCCAACCTGGACCTTCTCGCCGCTGCCGCTGGCGACCAAGAAGCACCCCGGCCTAGACCCAAGCTCGAGGGACACCGATCCGGGCACGCCGGCGAGTCCCGGCAAGACGTTGAATGGAGCGCCCGAGCTCTTCTCCCCGGACACTGTGAGCTTGTCCGTGACCACCATCCCCGGCATGTCCAACGGCTCGAGCACCGCGGCGGCCGTCGAGTTTGTGGCGGCGCCGGCGCCGCCCTGCGGGACGAGTCTGAACGTCGCGTGGACGGCGGCGTCGGTGCCGCCGCTGTCTTTGGGCCGCTCCTGCATCGTCAGGGAGCCGTTCACGGCGGAGAGGACGAAGGCCTTGCCGCCGGACTCTTGCACGAGCGTCACCAGCTGGGAGTTGGACTCCGGAGGGACGGGGGTGATCCAGTCGGTGGCCGCGGCGGTGGCGCCGCCGGTCTTGGCTTCCCAATCTCCGGTAGTGAGGCCAGCGAGGAGGAACGGCCCGAACAGGACTGCTTGTATAGATGCGTACTCCGGCCGATCATCTGAACGTTTGATTACACTACTCAGTCTTATTCTTCATTGTTGTCAATTGTTATAGAATTATCAGGGATTTCAATGGTTAAGAGTGAAAATTGAAAGTGAAAAATATGTAATTATATCCTATAATGAGTGCATCATTTGAAAAATTAACTCAGACAATTTAATTGTCAACAGAACTCGAAATTTTAGACCTTTTATTGCTTCAGTCCTTAGGTGGATAGGTAATTGGAGTGACAACCGATCACCACTACCCCACTGCTTGCTGACAGTGAGGAAAGTCCCTGGTAGAAATCAAGATTTTTGTCAGAACATTCATCCCTGGAATTGTATTCATCAAACTTTTTGTGGATTCTTTTTTTTTCCCTTCTGTTTCTGCCGTGCTGATGAGCATACCTGGAGATGCTAATTCCAGATCCTTGTCATTCAGTGTTGCCTTTGCACCATTCAGAGATGTCCATGATGGTATTCTCACGTTCAATGTCGCAAACTGACCGTTTGTCTACACACAGTAAACAAATTGACTAAATGCTGATTCTGGGAAGGAGCTTCCAAGTTTTATGCCATGCAAATTTTACCTTTGCAGATATGGAGAATGAGACCTGAAGATACTGATCCGATGAGCTGAGGGGCATCAGTTGCTGTGTGACAGTAAGGCCTGCAGTTCTCCAGTTGAAGGTGCTCGGTATGAACTGAATAATATATAGCGCCGGTGTTTCACCTTTCTCCTCAAAGTAAATGGAATCGCCCAGCTTGGAGAAGGATTCTATCCCTGCAAACACAAAACACACAGTTCAGAACCTGATACAGTTCAGAACCAAATGGAATCCTCAAACTTTGGAATTTTAACTTACCAGTGCCATAGCAGCACCAGAATGATTCATACTGAGTTCCCCAACCATGGTAGCTCTTTGCCTTTGATCTCCCAGGGCCCTGGGGCAGCATGTAGATCATCACTCCAGGATCTCTGCCTCTCTGGATGCTCAGCACGCCGTTGATCAGCGCTCGTTCGTAGTAGTCTGCGTACGCGATCTCCTTCGTCCATCTAAATAGATGGCGTGAGACCTGCAAGCTTTGTTGTGCAAATTGTAACTTTGTCTCTAACCATGAAAATTTAACTACAAGTTTGGTGAATATGAAGTATGAACAGAACATGTATACCCACACGCACCTTGAGCATGTTGTAAGTTGTGCAGGACTCCTCGGTCTCAGTGGTCAGAGCTTCAGCTAAACGCTTCGGATCAGACCTGACATAAGCCATTTCAGAATTTCAGACATGGCATTTCTGAAGAAAAAAAAAGGCGAACTTCAGCCATCTGTGATGCACTACCAGAATTCACTGACAGATGTACCACCAGTCGCATAGGCGTGAGAAGAATTGACTGTATCTATGAAGAATGTTGCAATTTCCTGGTTCAAGAGTTAGTCCATGGTCAGCTTACCTACAAGTTGCGTCAGATCAAAGACGCAACTTCATATCTCATCTGTGCATGCCTGGGAATTATCATGCCTGGAAAAATTAATTTTACCCTACCAAAATTTGAATTACCTTGTAAAGAGGATCACCTGTAACTTCATATCTCATCTGCCCGCCGATGACAACCGGAATATGTGTGTTGGCATGGAAATTCGAAAGACTGTCAGCCTGAAAGGAAAAACGATGGGGAAAATATCATCTAGAGTTCAGAAATATGTTTTCCTGCCAAAATTATCATAGAGAGAACAAGTTATTGTGGTGTTAATCAGCTGATGTAGATTTGTTTATTAAACTAGTACTACATAAAGATCCAGGCAAAATTGGAGTGAAAAATGCATCAGCGAAACGCAGAGGGCCAGGCAGGAAGGAATTGAGTTCGTCAGGGTTTAGAGTTTCAGTTTCAGACCTGCACTGCAAGCAATCCCAGGAAGCATGGCTTGTCGAAAAGATGGGCAAGCACCAGATGCCTCTGATCGTGCTGCACAAATATTCAAGAGAACTGCACTATGAGCATTTAGCAGCTACTACACACACTCAGGATTCAGGAAACGATTGAAAGGAACACCAAAGAAGGAAAGGCTGTACCGTGATGGTGTAGAGCTGGTAGAGCACGTCGTTCATCCCTCCGGTCTCCTCGTTGAGCGACGTCCAGTGGCGCTCGATGCTGTACCTCCGGATGACGTTCCTGACCCGGCCGGCGAAGTAGTCGGCCATGGCGACCACCATCCCCAGCGCCTTGCCGTTGCCGGCCACCACGTGCTGGTCCAGGAGGCCCTGCATGATCTGCAGGAAGCGCAGCATGCAGATGAGTTGTCGCTCACCAGCACGACCGGCGATGCATGTGTGTCTGCAAAGGTAAATTGAGTCAAGCGGTGATCGACGACGTGCCTTGTGGATGGTGTAGTAGGGCGCCCAGACGGGCTTGATGGCCTCGAAGCGGTCGAAGAACTCGACGGGGAAGGCGGAGAGGTAGCCCGTGCCGGCGGCGCGCTGGCACTCGTCAAGCGCGTCCACCACCGCCGCCATCTTGCCGGCGAGCGTGCCGTTGTGTGTGCTCGCCCACGTCTTGGCCGTCGCGCTCAGGTAGTGCCCTGCGTGCACGAGGTACGAGGACGACCGGGGATCACTGCGTCAAGGTCTTGTTCGGAAAGTTCCAATTTGCAGTAATTTTATGCCAGCTAGAATCATACATATTTTCTTACAGCATTCCATCGATACCTGTTCTCTGAACTCGTTTGACCGGGAACGGTCACCTGTAATAATTCCCAGCCGGATTGATAATCTAATTTGTATGAGCGGGAATAATTCCTGGGCTCAATCCACGCTAACCGAACAAGCCAAACAGTTGCCTTACCTTGCTGGCTAAACTGCTCGTACTATCGTACATGGACCGGGCTCAATACAGCTCAATATACGGCAGTGAGCGGCCCATCAGGCCATCACAGTTCGCAGGGCCTAATTCACGTTTGAACATAACTGGGCGTCTGGGCCAATCACGAAATAGCCGTGACAAGAGAGATGCAGATGGGAAACCAGAATTTCTCTCTCAAAGAAAGAAACAAACAAAGAAAGAAAGAACCTCTCTCTCTCTCTCAATCAAAGAAAGAAAGAAAGAAACCAGCACATCCCTCGGTTTTACAATGTTGTTCCTTGGAGTCAACAATCATAAAGAAGTGCCCAGCATAAATATCAATGAAACTTGCACCACGGAGGAATACAAGAGTGCTTTTTTTTTGCAAAAAACAAGAGTGTAATTCTCGTAGTATATTTGTTCGCCACCAAACATCGGAGCATTTGTAATAGTATTTCTAAAGTTCACTCTCTAATTTATCATTTGGAGAGTCATTCACATAAAAATCATTTTTTTTGTGTGTTTCTATTCTCCAACAACTTTTCTATATCTTGTTTGCACTTTAGAGAGTCATTCTCGTTTTCTATTTTTGGCTAGCGAGAAATCCGGAATAGAAGATGACTATATTTGGATAACCAAGTAAAGTAGTTGTTGGAGGGTATTTTTTTTCTTCTATCAAAAATCTCTACTCCTAGCAATTAGTAAGAATATAGATAATCTCTTGGAGTTGCTCTTAGGATGCCTTTGGTGGGGACCTGTATGGGAACATACAAAAATTTCACATGAATCAATTCATTTTTACCAAAAAAATTTTTCACCATTCCAAAAATCTTTAGGAACCTAGGAAGAGTGTAATTTGCACTGTTTCTATTATCTTTATGTCATTTTATGATTTTCTTCACTTCTCAATTCTTGAATGAAAAATGTGGTTTGCAACGTTGGTAAAATGATATCTTTTGCAAAAGAAACATGCATCGATAAAAAGCAAAAAATGTAAGTAAGTCTACAAGGTAAAATAAACAGAATTACATGTACCGGGCTCGTTTCTCAGAGTTTACGCATCTTCTTTCCAAAATTAATCATAAAAAACATCGACAAGAAAAATTATTAGAACATTTTTTTGCATCGGTGCCTTGCTACTACAGCAAACAAAACGACCGCCAGATGAGAAAAGGAGACTACTACACGTGGCACGTGAGTATTACTATATAAGAAAAATTGGCCTAACATACCCCTGTTCGGCTGAGCTTATCAGCACGGCTTATCAGCCGTGGAACAGTATTTTTCTCTCACATCAAATCAGCCATAGCCGGCTTATAAGCCAAAAAACAGCCTGCCGAACAGGGCCATAATTCTGACGCGGAAAAAAAAAAGGGAAAAACCACCTTTGAAAATTATTGGCTTGGCAAGCCAAGAAGCAACTAAACGAGTGGTTAGCCAGAAGCATTTGTAATTAAGGCGTCCTCAGTCCTCTCTTCTACTCCGTCCGGTGTCGGCGTTGTCAATATTTTCACGAGGGCAGGCATCTCGCTCACGTGGCGACAACGAGGCACGAGATGAGAGTGGCATACCCTACAATAATCAGCCTTTCCACTCCCATGTCGATCGCGCTGTCGTGCTATTTGGATAAGAGCGATCGACAGCATCCACCTTCATCACCAAATAGAGTGTCTCACACTACCTAGCTAGCTAGGGGGGGAAATCCATGAATGATCTGCTCAGCTGGCGTCCGGAGCTAGCACCACCAAGCAATGGGGCACAGTAATGGCCGTGTCCGGCCGGGGAACGTGACGCCGGAGCATCTCTGCATGTGCATGCGTCGGCAGATCGATGCATGGAGACAGGGGAACGAGAGAAAGACAGAGCACAGAGAGGGAGGGAGCGTGTACGTACGTACCGACGAAGTGGCCCCTGAGCTCGCTGTCGGGCTTCTCCCATCCGCCGTAGGGGTTTCCGGGCGCCGGCAGCCCCGCCTGGGAGCGGAAGCTCCAGACGAGGCGGTCCACGTCCAGCAGCAGCAGGTACTCGAGGTTCGTCCGCTGCGCGCGCCCGTACACCGCGTCGCCGTCCGGGTCCAGCCGCACGTCGTGCAGGGACACCTCTTCCAGGAACGGCGGAGGCACGGCCGCGGCGTCCGAAGCCGGCGAGGCGGCGCCCACCAGCTGGCCCTTGAGCGACCGGTAGAGCATCACCCAGTCGAGCTCCTCCTCCTGGCGGTGCTGGTGGTGCCCCGCGGCGGCGGCGCGGAGGCCTCCCTTCGGCGGCGGCATGAGGTCCATCCACGCGGCCTCGTCGGTGGGGTTGAGGTGCTCGTGGAACAGCTCGCGCCACCGCCACTCCGCCGCTCCCGCTCCCGGCGACGCCTGCAGCCGCGCCCGCACAGTGTGCGACGACAGCTCCGTCGGGATGTTGGTGCACTCCTTCGCCGTCGTCGTCGTCACTGCCGCCACCGCCACTGCCACCGCCACAAGCACCGCCGCCGCCGCACGCCACGGCGCCGCCATTCCAACACAACCCGCCGGCGGCCCTGGCCACTGGCCACTACTATGCTAGCTAGCTAGCGGCCCTCTCCGCGACACGCGCGCGCCGGCCGGCCCACGGCAGTGCGCGCGGATATGGCAGCGGCAAAAGACTGGCCAAGAGTCGCCGATCGAGACTTTTATCCCCTGCGCCCACGGCGCCGGAGAAACGGACAGCGTTGTTTAAGCCTCAGGAGCTGTCAGAGTGAGCACACGGGCATCATATCAAAGAGGTACGGTGTGCGTGCGTGACGTGACCACGACGGCCGGGCAGCGGACGGAATGCCACGGCAGTCGGCAGGACACGAGCTATAGCTAGATGCTAAGGCCGCGCGCGCCAAGGAGCCCTGGCCACCACCACCCGCTCAGAGTCTCAGGCTCTGGCGCACTCGATCCATCGATCACATGTTCACATGTCGCCACTCGCCACAGGACAGGAGCTGGGCTTGTCGCAACGCCGGCTAGTTTCCTTTGTCACGTTGCGTCCCGTGACGGCCGGAGAATGGAGGACTGGAGGAGCGCCGCGCGGGGGCTAGCAGCTAGCTGGGACTGGTAGCGGAGAACGGCGCTTCCGTCTTTATCCTCCGGATCGTCCAAGCAAGCATTGTCGACGGCGACGACGACGACGACGCTGGATCGGCGTCAGGAGAGGGACGGGAGACGGCCGCTGGAGATTCTTGGACTCGGTGGGGGAGGAGCCGAGGAGCTAGGAGCACCAGTGAAATTCTAGCTACTACACGCTTTATCTTGGCGTCACCTCGTTTCCTGACCTCCGTTGCTGTTAAAATCTCCCCTTCTAGTCATCCCGTCGGTGGTGACTGGTGACCACGGGACCACCACCGTCCTTATATTGTGGGGGCCAAAAAGATACTTGGGCCGCACATATAGGCGGAAGCACGAGTGATAGAATCGGACATTTGAAGAAGGGCAACCAACCATGTTCTACACGCACCTAATTGGGCCGCACATATTTATGGCCATTATATTTGTCACCCAAGGGCGGGGGGACATGTGCCGAATTCTCAAGGATGGGCATGCCCGGCGCACACTTCCAATATACGATCCACTCAAAAAAAAAAAAAACTTCCAATACGTATGAGCGCACCAACGAATTGAAAGCCGTTCACATGTTCTCCATTCGTTATCTTCGAGACCGCGATGCGCTGTTCCGCTCCGCGCTCCCTCGCTCAATCTCCGCGCCGTTCTGCTCTGTGGTTTAGAGCCGCCGACGCCATTGCTGGCTTTGAGCAAGAGAGCTCGAGCTTGCCGGGCCAAATTCGTGCAGCACAGGAAAGCTCATATAGATTCAATGCACACAGGGCTGCACTAGATCCTCAGTTATGTACCTTATACCTGTCCCCAGCGAAGCCCAACGCCGGTGAGCACCTCTCCGTTGTATGCCTGAGTTGCGGCCGCCATGGGTGCCCGCACTGGACCTTCACGCGGCCAGTTTTCTCCCTCCCCATGGCCGCGCACCACCCACTTCCCGAGCGAGGTCACTCGAGACCAGTTCTTCTCGGCCCCTTCGGCAGCGGCGGCGGCGGTCTGGCAGACGCCAGCGGTTGGCCTGACTCTCTTCTCTTCCATGGCGCACACTCTCTCACACTTGGTCCTCTCCTTCCTCTCTCTCTCTCGCGCTCTCTGGTTGGCTCTCTTCATGGATGAGCGTTGGGGCTCTGCCTCGCTTTCAGATTTGGAGCCGACCTCACGCGTCAGCTGCAGATGTGTCGATGGACTGCGACTGCGACAGCAGCCAGTGCCTCCATGGATGAGCAATCGAGCGTTGTTTCAGACATATACTCAAACCAATACTAGTATATTACAGAGGAAAAATTATACCATGGTATTGTTGTGCACAAGATATTACAACCGGAAGCTAGTTACATGTGTAAAAATTTACTAAGCTGCCAAACGGAGCCTAACTCTGATTAAATATCCTCAAAAAAAGTAATTTCCTTTTTCTCCTTCATTACCCCTGTTCTTTGCTTCTTGCGTGGCAGGTGTATTGAGTTGATCAGCTTGCACTGAAGTTGGGTTAGACATAGAAAAAGGAAGCAGAGAGAGGCAGAGAGAGAGAAGAAGTTAACATAGACTTACTTTTAATATATTTTGAAGAATACTGATTTAATTTACTATGTTTGAGATTGGAGGGAGTAGACAGAGCACTCATATTTGGTATTGGAGGGGGGTAGAATAGATAGAGCACCCGTAGTGTGAGCAAGGTTTGAATTCTGACGATAGTCCAACTTTTCTGCCTTGTAAATGGCGGCATCGATGCCCAAAGTACCATGGGCCTATCTACCATTTGAATACGGCAGCTTAGCTGAATGAAACAATCACCGATTTTCCTTTAGGTCAGGTAACGGGTAACTAAATAATCTTCTATTCCCTGAGTTTCACTCGGCATCGATGCATATACTATACTCATCTTGATGCCATTTTTTTTCTTGACTGAGCATCGTTAACCACATTGGCAAAATCGATGCTCCATTCTTCTCTCTCCCATGCAAGACATCATTTTTATCACCCTGTTTGGTTCAAGAGACTAGAGACTAATGTAGGAACTAAACTGTAGTCCCCTATCCTATTTGGTTCAAGGAACTAAAAGGGACTAAAGACCATTAAAGATGCTAGACAATGACCAAGATATCCCTATTCAATGCTTTTGAGATGGGTGGGAGGGTAATAATTGAGAGGCATGAGCTGTCTTTTTAGGCCAGAAGTCTCGAATAGCTCCATCTTGTTTGGCAAACTAGGGACTAGAAGGGACTAAAATGCTCACTAGTCTCTATCCTTCGTAACCAAACTGGTCAATTACCCTTTCCCCTTCACTTGCCATAGGCATAGGCAGCAGTATAGTGCTAGTAATAGTGTTAAAAAGTTTTTCATGAAGGCAACGCTTTCATGTTACAGATGAATGAATTTGATGTTGCAGTAGCCTTGTTTTGATGTTACAAGAAGTAATATTTCTTCGTTGCATTAGTCTTTTTTTTTGTTCTAATGTTGCATCACGTATTGCAGTAGCCTTGTTCAGATGTTGCAGTAACCTTGTTCAGATGTGTTCTATTTTTTTTCTGATGTTAAAGTAGCCTTGTTCTAATATTATTACAAGTAATACTTCTGATGTTGCATCTCGCATTGCTCCGTGTTGCGACGGACCGTCCGATGGAAAATTTCCCATCAGATGTTCTGGTAGAGCGTGGTGGGGATGGGGCGCAGAGGGCAACAGGGCGCGGTGGGGGACATGTGGCCGAGACTGGCACGGCCGCGCGAGCGGGCGCTCCTGTTCTGTTACGCGGGCAGGGATAGCCGGATAGGTGCGCTCGTTTCTCCGTTGAATCGTTACTCGGGTAGGGATAGCCGGACAGCTCATGTTCATCAAATCAAATGCCCCCTGCATTGTCTTAGTGCTAGACTCCGGGCGATTAGCGCCCCATTATTTTTATGAAAATTTTCTAGACAACTTTTTCTACAAAACTTCTCAGAGGTAGAACCTTTCGAGCAATACTTTTTAAGTTCGAAGAAACTTCCTCAGAATAAATTGCCCGAATGGCAGAATCACTTTCAAGTAACTTTTTCCACGTGACGTCCAACAATGTACTCTAGGCCGCGTTCACTTCCAACAGTACCCCAAAATATTTCCTCTTCCACCCATCACATCAAATCTTTAAACGCATGCATGAAACATTAAATGTAGGTAAAAAATAAAACTAATTGCATAGTTTGTCTGTAAAGTTCGAGACGAATCTTTTGAGTCTAATTAATCCATGGTTGGACAAATTTTACCAAATAACAACGAAAAGTGCTACAGTAACTTTTCACCCCAACTTTTCCCATCTAAACACACCCCTAGAAAAGAAAAGAGGAAGTGGCCGTACAGTGTGTCATGCGCTGGGGCCTGGGCATGAGTGGGAGGGCACACCTGCTGGACTTTCTCCAATGGTTTGACTGACCCAGTTCCAGTTTCCCGTGTCTCTGGCAGATGAACCACTATCCTGTGTTCGTGTAGAATTCTTGAGTTCTAAAAGGCGCCTGACCGCCACGAGAAAGCTCAACTCCATCATGGAACACAAGCATCTATGGCATTTGGCGTCCAATATTATCCATTTACTCCATATTGCTCATTGTTCATGGGGGACTGTACAGCGAAACTAGCGTGATCAGTCCAGTCCTCCAGTTCGTTCACGTGCACACCAATCAATCAGCTCTCGGCGTCGGAGATGACGAGGCTAAAGTAGACGGTGTAGAACTCGTCCTGCAGGCTCCGCAGCGGCTCCAGCAGGAAGTTCCGCGCCGTCCCGCTCGCCGCGAAGCTCAGCGGGTGGTACCGCCTCAGAGGCACCGCGCGGACAAAGCTCGCCGCGCGCCGGAACGCCGCGTCGGCGTCGTCGCTCGCGCTGGCGCCGTCGTTGTTGCCCCGACAGACGACTTGCGTGGCGGCGTTCGCGCCCGCGCCCGCCGTCGTCGTCACGAAGCAACCCGGCCTGGTGCCGAGCTCCAGGGACACCGAGCCCGGCGCGCCGTCCAGCCCCGGCACGGCGTTGAAGAGCGTGTCGCGGCCTCCGGGGCGGCCGACGGCGAGGAGGCCGTTGGTGACCGCCATGCCCGGTCTGTCGAACGGCTCGATCGTCACGTTCGGCCCTTGCAGCAGCTGCAAGTCGCTGCTGCTGCCCGCCTGGCCGTAGGCGCGGAACGTGGCGTGCACGCACGCGTCGGTCCCGGGGGCGGGATGCTCCTGCATCTCCAGCTTCGCGTCGGCGATCGACACCGACAGGACGAGGGTCCGTCCGCCAGCGGTCTGCACCAGGGTGACGAGCTGTGAGTTGAGCGTCTCGGAGGGGAGCGGAGTGACCCAGTCCGCGACGGAGGCGGCCCTTGTGGCGTTCACTTCCCAGATGCTCGGGGTCAGGCCGTCGTTGGAGTGGTTGCTGTCTGTCACTGGCACCTTGCCGTGCGTCAGGCCGGCGAGGAGGTGCGGCCCGAACAGCACCGCTTGGATGGACGCATACTCTGGCCGGTCATCTAAAATGAAAGCACCATTTCAGCCTCTAGCTCAGACACTTCAATTTGTTTCTTCAGGGAAACAAATTGAAAACTCTCTTATATTTGTGCCGAGCCCAACACAATCAATGCCGATATTTTATCTGAGAATTCATACCTTTGATTGCCTCAGTTCTAAGGGTAATGGGGAATTGGAGGGTCAAGGTATCATCAGCCCAGAGCTTGGTCAACGTCAGGAAGCCACCTGCAACAAAACAAAACAAGAAGCAGGCTGCAGGCATCACATTTTTTCTTTTCTTGAAGCAGCATGAATCACTCTCATATTCCCATATGGGATAGTTGTTAGTTGATCTCCTCCTGACTCGGTCCAACGACAAGTCAGGGCCTTGATCGTACCCTGATCGGGGGTATCCAGCCGTTCAACGGGCTGGTGGGCCCCCGTCGTGCAACACACTATAAGAGAGAGGTGGGGGCCAGTGGCTCAAGGAACGAGGTTCGCTGCCACCCCACCAGAAACCCTAACCGATCCAAAGGAGAGTGTTGTAAGCGACGGGAAGTCCACCGCCGGCGTCACTGCACTACCCACGAGATGGCAGACTCGAGCTCCTCCACCTATCCCTACCAGACGGTCAGTTACTTCCACCGCGTCCTCTCTATTCCTCTCTCCAGTAAGTGTTCCATGATACTCTACTGGTTTATTCCAAATGGCAAGTTATGTACCTGCTAGATCTACCCTAGACGATCCCACAGTATCTTAACAATGGTACCGGAGCTTGTTACCTAGGTGTGGATCTAGATCTCGGGGCAAAGAAAAGAAAGACCGAATTTGTTTCGGAAAAGTATCCCCAAACCCTAACCCTAATAGATGCCGGCTTGCCGGCGCTTGGCCGCGCCACCGTGCGCGAGACAGACAAAAGGGCACCGTCGCAGGGCCAATCGACGGCGGCGCGCTCAGCCACGGGTGAGCGCGCGCGCCGGCGATGAGCTCCACGATGGCGCCATGCGCACGGGTGGCCGCTGCCGCTGCTCCTTCCTTTTCGGTGCGGGCTAAGGCAAGAGAATAGAGAAGGGGAAAGGGAAAGAAATAGAAAGAGGAGAGGACCCGTCGGGAGCTTGCTTCGGCGGCTCCCTCACGGCGGCGGCGCCGCTGTTTCCCTCCGGGCCGCACGGGCGGCCGCCGCTGCGTTTCGCTTTGACAGAGGGGAAAGAAAGAAAACGAGATGGAGAGCCGACCGGGTTGACCTCCGGTGGCGTCTTCACCTCGCCGGCGCCGACGGCCACCGCGGCGGTGAGAGACAGAAAAACAAAGAAAGAAAGAAACAAAGGAGGAAAGAGGGCTGGACTCGCTCCGGCGCTTCTCTTCCTCACCGGCGCCGACGAGTACCGCGGGCACCGCCGCTGTCTCTCCTCTCGGCGTGCGGCGCTAAAACAGAAAGAGAAAGGAGAAGACAGAAATGCCTAGGGTTTCCAAGGGGAAGGACGGCGGCCACTGATTTTGATCCAGCGAAACTCGCGCACGGCCGTCGGATCGGCTTGAACGGCCAGGATTGCTCCCTGGCTCGCCGGGCTTCTTTTGGCCCAGGCGGGATAGAACATTCCCGGCCCAGGCCCAGGTTGCGGCCTGGGCGGGAGGTAGAGACGAGCGCGTGATTTTGGGCTGGGCCGACGAACGACAGAACTGGGCCTCGCTGGGCCGCGTAACCGAATGAATAGAGCGCGGCTGGGCCGCGGGCTGCCTCTGGGCCGCGGGCTGCACTGGCTGGCCCGAGTTGCTATGCGAGCGCGCCTGCGCTGCTGGACCAAAGAAAAACAAGCGCGGCAGCGTGATGGGCCTCAGAAAGGATGAAATGAAACTTGGTGAATTCGTTTTATTTTTCCAGAAACAGTTTTAATGAATTTTTGGAGAATTTGAACAGAATTTGATGCAAATCTCTGTACAAATTTCTGTCCAATGATATTCTTTTTTCAGAGAACAGTACAGTACATTGATATTTCTGGAAAAATAATTAAGACATTTATCAACGTTTTCCGCTGCAAAGAAAAGGAATAGTGTCTTCTTATTAAACCCGAACCAACGGGAGGATTTAATTTGAAGAGCAGTTATAGTTATTTAGTAAATGATATTGAAAAGTTGATCCTCCATTTAAAGTTAATTGGAACCAACGGGAATTTTAAATTGGAGAAATAAACAGTTTATAGTTAAGATAAATTATAATATTGTTATTTTCTGACCAACGTTGATGATAATAATATTATAAGTTTATTTAAGAGTTTATGTTTAAAGAAAATTATGATATTGTTATTTTCTGACCAACGTTGATGATAACAATATTATAATTCTATGAGTTTTATGTTTAAAGTTTAAATCTCTGATGAATTTTGCATCAAAGTGACCAATTTTTCAGAGAATATATAAGAGACAATAGATGCTTCAGACGGAGCAGAATGTAATGTATTTTCATGTTTCCGCTGCAATGATGATGATGATCTTTAAAATTAAATTCGAACAAACGGGAGAATTTAGTTTTGAAGAGGGTTATAAGATAATTGAGTTTTCATATGTTAATTCCATTTCTGCCCAACGGTGATGTGGAATTGATGTATAAGATTGATGGTTTTGTTCTATTTCTGCCCAACGGTGATATAGAATAGAACTTAAAGTTTAAAAGTTTAATGTGCATGTCTTTAACCAGATCAATGTAGGGTTATTTTCATGCTCATTATTGATGATGTTTTTTTCAGATAAAGAACTTCATGCCTTTATTCTTGAAGGGTGAAAAGAAAATGAGCTGAGTACTTGTGACTCAGAAGATGAAAAGTGCAATTTTTTGCAGAAAGAAGACCATTATGTAAGGGACTGCGGTCTCTTTAAAGAATGACTTCAAAAGATAGAATTCCAGGATATTGATCCAAGAAAGAAATAGAGCAATAAGAGCTTTAGTTTTAGTTTTATCCTCATGTTAAAAGATGTAATAAGTAATATAAATTTTAGTCTTAATCATCATGATTTGAAATGTAATAAGTGACATGCATGTTTAATTTGACCAACGTCAGATTAAGCATGTGTGTTAAAGAGTGTTTAGATTTATTTCTAAATTTGTTGATTGAATATGAACCGGTATTGACATTTATGTCCCTTCAAGAAAATTATCTCGCATGGCGGGAAAAAGTTTGTGATAGTACCCGTATGACGGGAAAAGTTTAAGAAAATACCCGCATGACGGGGTAAAGTTGGCATAGTACTTATGTTAATCAATCCTGCATGACGGGAGAAATTTGACATAGTATTTATCCTGCATGGCGGGAGAAAGTTGTGATGACTCATGTGCTTTG
The DNA here is from genome assembly GCA_022457205.1 of Saccharum spontaneum. Lineage (NCBI taxonomy): Eukaryota > Viridiplantae > Streptophyta > Magnoliopsida > Poales > Poaceae > Saccharum > Saccharum spontaneum. The sequence goes on from CM039618.1 coordinate 46,192,032, forward strand.
AGTGTATCCCGTACAGGGAGAAAAGTTTAGGGTAGCTCTTATGCTATCCTAGTATAAGTTTAAGGAGAACAGAAAGTTACAGACGAACCTTAAGATAAGAATGACATGCAAGCGTGACTTGCGAAAGTATTAATGATAAAAGACTCTGTTGAGTTCTTAAAGTGAAATGAGAAAAAAGTACTCCCAGTATTAATGATAAAAGACTTTGTTGAGTTCTTGAAGTGAAATGAGGAAAAAGTACTCCCAATGAATTAAGAAATAATTTTATTTGCATGATGTAATCATGTGGATGAAGAAAGTAATCAAAGTTTCCTCATTCACAAGAGTTCATAATAGTTTTGAGTTCTGAATAGTTTTCGAAATTGTGGTAGAAAAGTTCATACCACATTTCGAGGGGGAGAAAGGTGAGTCAATTAAGAAAGTTTTAAGAAAGATATTTCCCCATAATTCAGACAATGCGATGCATACTAAAGTGATCTATAAAAGATGAATGTGATCGTCGGGGGAGTAAGACGGTCATAATAACAATACCCCTAAAGTAAAGATATAGCTAAATTCATGGACCTTTTAAAGTTCCAACAGAAAGATAGCATAGTCAGCCAGTATTTATACTGGACGTGTTCAGAGTTTTAAAGGCGGTGCTAAATGCACCATATGAGTATTAGCAGATTGAACCCAAAATAAGAAAATTAAAGATGGGACAATCTGGGGGAGCATGATACAAAGAAACCTGACTCCGCAAGGAGGATGAATAATGTAAACAAGGATCTTGTTACACAGGACTTTATAGAATCAATTGTCTTTTGGCAATAAAGGTCAAGAAATGCTAGTAGCTAAGGCCCCAGAAAGTCTCAAAGAATAAGAAAATCAGATATTTCTGACGATTATAAAGTCTATATCAGTGAAATTTAAATGGAGGGTAATCCCACCTAATTTGAAGAAGCCATGAGTGGCGTTCACTCGTCCAAGTGGCAAGAAGCAAAGAAAGATGAAATGAAATCGATAATACCAATAATATTTTGGGATCTAGAATAAATTCCTAAGGAGCCAAGACAGTAGGCTGTGATGGGTCTACAAGACGAAATGTGACTCCAAAGGGAATGTGTAAAGATGTGGAGCGCGACTTGAATCAAAAGTTTTTTGCGCGAAGCGAATGAATAGATTACAATGAGTGCTAGTGGCACATTATGATCTGAGTTACATCAGATGAAAGTAAAGATAGCATTTCCCAATGGGATTTGTATGAAAATAATTGCGTGGCATAACCCAGAGGTTTTGTCATGAAAAGAAAGAATGTAAGGGATGCCACCTATAGAAATCTCTTATGGAATGGAGCAAATCTATAGACAGTGGCATTTAAAGTTGAAAAGTCAATTAGAAAATTTGGGTTAAAGATAATGAGAGGACAATTGCATTTGTATAAAGTTATAGAAGGGGAAATTCATTTCCTAATCCTGTGTGGATGACACCCTAATGGTTAATAGTGATGTCAATCTACTGCATGAGAAGAAGTTCTTGTCCTCAAGCTTCAATGAGAAAATTCTCGGTGAAATGTATCTCGTTAAAAGAATTGAAATTCATCGAGATAGAAGAAAAGGGGTATTATGACTATCGCATAGGCATGCTAAGAAAAGTTTCTAAAGAAATAAAGTACCTATGTGGATAAACCTATGCCTGTTCTCATGGTCAGGGTAATAGTTATGAGAACTTTAATGTTTCAAAAAGCAATGTAAGATTGTTATAGATGGACGTCCTATATGCTTCAACTGTTGAAAGCTTAATGAGTACAAAGATAAGACCTTGCCCTGACACAGTTTACGTATCCGGGTTATTTTGGCAAAAGTCCAGTCCAGATATAGATCACTGGAATGGAGTTAAAAGGTCGGCCTCATGCTAAAAAGGAAAGAACAAGTACTCTCAAGTAGTCGTGGGTACAAATGTTATATTTTGGCGAGATGTTTAGTGAAACCCACATAGTAGCTAACACTCGCAGTTGGAGTTTTATTGTGGAAAAGCTCCAAAAGAAACAGTTCCAGTATCATCAGTGATGTAAAGTTATAATATAGCGTGATATGAGGCTGAGGGACAGGCAAAATGGTTGAGGAACTTGTACCCGGAATTGATAATGGTTGTCAACAGCAATGACCATTTAAGTAGTTTGCTCCTATAACAATGAGTCAAGTGTGCTGCCAAACACATTGACATTAAAGTTATACGTTGTTAAGGAGAAAGTCCAGAATCATACTAAAAGGGTATTGAACATACAAGTAATAAGAAAGTGCTTGCGGATCCGCTTACCAAGGCTTACCGCCCAGTGTGTTAAGAGAACACACAGTCGACATGGGTTTATGGTATAGCCTATGATTTCTGGACAATAAAGGGCCCAAAGTTGAAGAATCTGTTTCAGATCAGAGATGTGTATTGTAGCTGTTAAATCTATCGGCGACTGACCGTGACGATGAGGCATGCTCTATACATTGATTTGTGATGGAACAAATAAAAGTGAAAGCAATCAAAGTCAAAGGTTAAAGTTAAAATATAAAATGAGATCAAGGGGGAGAATGTTAGTTGATCTCCTCCTGACTCGGTCCAACGACCAAGTCAGGGCCTTGATCGTACCCTGATCGGGGGTATCCAGCCGTTCAACGGGCTGGTGGGCCCCCGTCGTGCAACACACTATAAGAGAGAGGTGGGGGCCAGTGGCTCAAGGAACGAGGTTCGCTGCCACCCCACCAGAAACCCTAACCGATCCAAAGGAGAGTGTTGTAAGCGACGGGAAGTCCACCGCCGGCGTCACTGCACTACCCACGAGATGACAGACTCAAGCTCCTCCACCTATCCCTACCAGACGGTCAGTTACTTCCACCGCGTCCTCTCTATTCCTCTCTCCAGTAAGTGTTCCATGATACTCTACTGGTTTATTCCAAATGGCAAGTTATGTACCTGCTAGATCTACCCTAGACGATCCCACAGTATCTTAACAATAGTATCAAATTCGATATTTTTAAATCAAGATTTTCATATACCATTAGTTGAGGTGCCAGTGGATGTCAGGTTGAGTTTCTGGCCATTCAGAATTGCCGTTGTGCCATCTGTTGATGTCCATGACGGGATCCTGACACTCACCTTTGCTAGTTGGGCATCTCCCTGAACATTTGAAATGTGAAAGAAATAACAATATAATCCTGATCTTCGCAACCAATAATGGAGCCTGCAGATCATGACTGGCTGACAGTGTTATTGAGAAGCTACCTTTGCAGAAATGGTGAGCGAAACTTTGAAAAAGGGGTCCGTTGATAACAGGGGTTTGGCCTGCTGATTGACAGTGAGGCCTGTGGCTTTCCAATCGAAGGTGCTCGGTATGTACTGGATGATGTAGAGCCCTGGAGTTTCACCCTCCTCCAGGAAATATATGGAATCTCCTAGCTTTGAGAATGATTCTATCCCTGTAAACGCAAACAAGATGATTCAGGCAACAACAACAAACAGAATAACTTTCACAATCACAAGCATTTAAGAAGACAATACCAGTGCCATAGCAGCACCAAAACGTGTCGTTCGGACCTCCCCATCCTCCTGGATTCTTTGGCGGAAGGCCAGAGGGGGGAAGGCCACTGACACTCTTCGATCGCCCAGGCCCCATGGGAAGAAAGTAGAGCATGACACCAGGCTGTGTTCCCCTCTGGTTGCCCATGATCCCGTTGATGAGCAGCCTCTCGTAGTGGTCTGCGTACTTGGCCTCCTTTGTCCACCGGAACAGGTTCCTCGACACCTGTAGGGCAAGCAAGTCTCAGGATTGTGTATTGTGCAATGCGTTCAGAGACAAGGAGTGGGGATGGGGCTGCTCACCTTGAGGAAGTTGTAGGTGGCGCAGGTCTCCTCGTTTGAGCTGATTTTGATCTCATCCACCAGCCGCTTTGGGTCATGCCTGGCATATGCATAAAATTGGAGCTGGGAGGTTACCATGAAGTTATGAACTCCTAAAAGAAGTGCATGGTGAATGCAAGTGTTATGGCTCACCAGTGTTCCATGGTAGATGTACCTCCACTTGCGAATGTATGAGAAGAATTTACCACATCAAACAAGTACGTTGAGATGTCCTGTACCATGGATTGGTTTTGTGTTCAGTAACTCAAATTGTAAAGGAACAAGACATTTCGTATCAATTTCTTTACTGCCTGAACAGTCAAACAGGGGAGTGCACAATTTTTTTTTGAGAATTCTGAGAGTGCACAATATTATTAATCATGCAGGAGTCCTTGGTAAAGTTGAAACAGCTTTTCATTTACCCTGTAAAGATGATCACCAACGACCTCATATCTCTTCTGTGCACCAATGAGGACGGGAAGATGCGTATTTACATGCAAGCCTGATATGTCATCTTTCTGAAAGACGGAGATCGATACACTTAATTGATTGTAGACCAGACTGGAAATCTAAAAAGAAAAATTCCAAGTACTGACATGAAGACCAAGTGGTCCAAGGAAGCATGGTTTGTCGAAAAGATGAGCCATTGTCAGATGTTTCTGGTCTTTCTGTAGGGAGTAAGAAGCAATGCTGTAAGAACAACATAATACCACAAAATTTGCAGAGAGATGCACAATCCAAGTCAAGATACTACTGAATACTACCAACTGTAATGACACTAAGATTACCGTTATAGTATACAACTGATACATGACGTCGTTGAATCCACCGGTCTCCTCGTTCATTGCCTCCCAATGCCTCTGAATAGTGTAATTCTGTATGAGGTTCTTCACACGGTTGCTGAAGTAGTCAGTCATCCACACCACCATGTCAAGACCTTTCTTGTTACTGGCCAACGTATACTGATCGAGAAGTCCCTGCATAATCTGTCAGGACACCAAAGCGTTAGATAAAACATGATCTGGGATTTCGGTTCTTAATGCACAACGCTGCTGCTTCAATGGATGAGATCATATCACACACAGGTTGCATTGGACCATGGATGGAATGAAGGAAGGACAAAGTCTGATCTGCGCGCACCTTGTGGATGGTGTAGTACGGCGACCATGCCTCATCCAGCTGCTCGTACAAGTCGAACATGTTCTCGGGATACGCCGAGAGGTATCCCGTGCCCATCTTCTTCTGGCAGTCGTAGAGAATGTCCACCACCCTCGTCATCCTCTCCCTGAGGGTGCTGTTGTGCGTGGCCGCCCACATGTGCGCGCTCGCGCTCAGATAGTGCCCTGCGAAAACACACAAGAGAAGAGTAGCAAGTGGAAGATCGAGGCGCGAGTGGAAGAACAGAGTCACACAGAAGTCCACGGATGAGCAATCGACGCACGAGCAGAACGAAGCGGCAACGGGATTTAAAGATGGGCAACGAACCTGTGAAATGGCCACGGAGCTGGCCGCCCGGCGCCTCCCAGCCGCCGTAGGGGTCCCCGACGGTGGGCAGGCCGGCCTGCTGGCGGAAGGTCCAGGTGAGGCGGTCGGGGTCGAGGTAGAGCAGGTACTCGAGGTTGGTCTGCTGCGCCTGCCAGTACATGGAGGAGGACGAGCCGGCGGGGAGGCGGTCGTCGTCGCCGTGGAGGCGGACGTCGTGCAGGGACGCCGGCGTCAGCAGCTCCCCCGGGCCCGGCTTGCCGCCGGCGCCATCGTCCGGCCCGCCGCCGCGCGTGAGGCTCCGGTAGAGCGCCAGCCAGTCGAACTCGGCCCGGGCGCCGCCGCCGCGGAGCCTGCGCGGGAGGAGCGCCATCCACGTGGCCTCCTCCGTCGGGGTGAGGTGCGGCAGGCCGTCGTTGTGCCGCCCCTGCGTGTTGTTGAAGAGGCGGTCCGTGCATAGGTGCAGCGCCGCTCCGCGCTCCACGAAGGCCGCCGCGCACAGCAGCAGCAGCAGCGACGACTCCGCCGCCACGGACATGGCTAATGCCGCCCGAGCTCGCGCCATCGGTTCGAGGGATGATGATCCAACTACTCCGAGGAACGCGCGTATATATAGGCCGCCGGCAAAGGTGGCGACTGGCGACTGGCGATGAGCGTCATGGCCACGGGAGACGAACTCGGTGAGTGTGCGCGTTGCGCGGGTCTGCTGCAGCTCTGCATGGTGGATGAAACGGCCAGATGGATAAACCTTGGGGCTTGGGCGCACGCGCACCCAGCATAGTCGCCACGTTTCTCGAGCTCGTCGTGGCGTCGTGCCCACTGCCCTCCCTCCTCCGCAACCGCCGCGACGCCCGATCAGCTCGTCCTCGGAGCCTTGCAGTGCTGGCAAACTCCTCCCTTTGTTCTCTCTTCGTCATCTCATCTGCGTGTCGAGCTTGAACCAGTGCCCAGGCCCGTCCACTGAGTCTCTGTCGATCTTGGGCCAAAATCAGGACGGGCGGGCCTCAGTCAAATGCACAAAATAATGTTTTCCTTTCAACTAAAATCTGAAAATAGTATCGCGTTAAAAAAAGTATCAATTATGCTGCGTTGATGTACAAGCTCATCCATATGCAAAGGACTGTAAACAATTTGGTGTCAGGCTGTCAGCTAGTACATTACCATTTGAGATAACTATCCTCCTCCGTCCTCCTAATATAAAAATACAAAACCAAAATATTCTCCAACACTTAAATCAATTTTTGATGATAATGAATTCCACATAACTCCAAAGCTATGCATTTCCTATAAGATACCAAAATTCGGAGATAGTAGCCCACACGGCTGCCATACCTAAACTTGCACCAAGTTTATCTCCTACAGCTTGTCTTTTGCACTGAATGGATACAGATTCTGCAGGGAGGCAAACAATGCGCTCAGTGTTGTTTGCCGCTTTCTCATTCTTGGCAAGGCAGTACCAATAATCAGCTCACCATCTTTTCGCAAAATAGACAGAAATGGCTTTAGTGACAGCTAAAGCTAACCATGGTGACCTTTCCTGACTATTGTCATTTTCCCAGATTCATACAGAGATGCTGATAAGAATCAATCATTGCTACATGTACAATATATTCCCCACTCAACGGAGCAATTCTGATAGCTTTTTCAAACATAGCTGTTTTCTTAGTTCCATGATAAGGCAATTGTATGGATCAGCAAAACATATACTCAAATAACCGGAATTATTGTAGGTTAATAGTAATACCATACAAAGATCTTCACTAAAGGTAATGCCGATAGTTCTAGATTGTTTGGACCTTGTCGGAATTATTGTAGGTTAATAGTAATACCAGACAATAAGAACCAATTGTATGCAGTCCTCAAATAGCTTTTTGACAACAATGATAGTTCTTAAGGGCCTTGTTGCTGTAGCTTCATGACAAGACAAACCATAGGGGCCAATGATAGCTAAATGTCTAACAGCCACAGTTGTAGCTCATGGTGGGTTTTACGTGACCTGAGTGGCATCAAATCATCAATTGCCCTTAACCCTTATGTTACCTCAGTGCACAAGGTGATAATGATTTGGGGGGGAACTAAGCTAATAAATGGTGAAATGCATCTGAAGATACTCTGAAACAACTAAAGATCACTATGGAAATTACAGTGAACTGCATCTGATAGTTCAAAATTACCTCACAAACACGAAGAGAAATGACAGGATAAGAATAGGATGAGTGAAAATAACCGAATTGCCACTGTACAGCAACAACAGCAGTTTAAAATTCAGTTGCCACTTCACTGTGCCAATTGATGCAGCATTCCATAGAAGAGCATCAGTTTACAAGGTTACAAGGAGTGCACGGTGGTGCCTGTAACAAAAATAGTTTCTGATTACCAAGTTTTGCCAAACACTTAAACATCTCCATTCTGAAAAGCACAAGATAGAAATATGAGCTATGAGATTTAGCCTTTGAAATTGAAGCACAGGCTGTTCCAGAAGAAATTTTTATATATAACATAAAATACTAAACTTTTATGCCATTTGCAAACAAATTATACAAAAGTTAACTACAGCGAGATGCAACTGAAGACATATGCTCTGAAAACCACCTCTTTAGAAATGTTGAGTGTTGGATGGATGTAGATGTTTGAACTGCTTCGTAGTAGAAGAAGCTTTGTTCCGTGTTTGCTATGGATAGACTGCCTACAAGGCAAGTGACTGATTAGAGCATGGCTTACACTATGTGCTGCATGTGTAAACCTTTCATATAGCCCTGGGATCGGAGTCTGCAAGCATAAACTGTGAAGTTAGTATTAGAATAATTTAGGTAAGGTATCTTTTGAAGTATAAACATACTGAGATTATTAAAGTAGACTGAACATACAACAGAGCTAAGTAGAATTACATTCTTCGCAAAATTTACATTTTCTGAAGTACTGTAGTGCTCTGGAATCAGAATGTAGAGCACATGACACATTTCCATCATTTCATCTCAGTGTGTTCAGTGGACCATCGCATATCATTATCTGCACTACAATCACAACACAAGGACACCTTCCCCCTATCAGCAAAGCAACCTATCTATTATATCTTTCACCAGTAATCTCCACAGGTGCAAGCTCCTTCTGTAATTAGATGGAAGCGATTTTTGTCTCTGAGGGATATCTCTCTTCCATAAACTTTCGATATAAACTTTGCAAAATTGTGGCAGTCAACGCAGATGCGAAGATTCTTCATAACCTGGATGGTCAAGCCTGAAGGAGTACTCATCAGTCCAAAAGTTATGGCCAGCTTCTCACTGTGGCCAAGAAGCATACGTTCTTTCTGTTCATCATCAACATCATGAAGTACACAGCTCAGGTCAGGAACAAAGCCAGCTGCTTTAATAGCAACATATATCTCCTTAATCTTAGCATTTATATCTTCCTTCCTGGGGTGGAAACGCTCACTGGAGTGGAAGGTATGAATAACCTTGTCAAGAATCATCCAGCTCCGCCCTGGTTCCTTTATCACAGTCTTCTTTAACATTAACTTCCTCACTCTGAAAACATCTTTCCACATCCCAGCAGCAGCATAAATGTTAGAAAGGATCACATAGTTGCCAGCATTTTCCGGTTCAATATCAAGAAGCTTCTGAGCAACAAACTCGCCGACATGAACATTAGTATGAACTCTACAAGCACCAAGCAATGAACCCCAAATTGCTCGAGTTGGTTGAAATGGCATCTTTCCTATCAAATTTAGTGCCTTCTGAAGTTGTCCAGAACGTCCAAGAAGATCAATAACACATCCATAATGTTCAATATTGAGGAGCGTGCTCTGCTCTTTAACTATATGATCAAACATATCAAGGCCCTCATCAACCAGACCACCATGACTATAGCCAGACAAAACAGCCAACAGAGTAACACTGTCAGGCTTCACTTCGTCACGCATAGATCTGAAGAGCTGAACAACTTCATGTGCTAAGCCATGCCTTCCATATCCCATAAGCATAGCATTCCAGCTAACCACTGATCTCTCAGGCATAGTGTCAAATACCCTTCGTGAGTATAACAGCTTGCCACATTTAGAGTACATATCAATCAAAGAATTCTGCAAAGCCATGAAAAATGGCAACTCTCTACGAAGGATTAGTCCATGAACCTGCTTGCCATAATCCACAGAAGAAAGCCCAGACAATGCATTGAGAAGGGCTGTGAACGTAACTTGATTGCATTGCATCCCCTCATTGTACCGCTGCCTGAACAAGTCCAGGGCTTCCTCATCAAGGCCCAGTTGGGTGTAGCCAGATAAAATGGCGGTATAGGAAACAACATCCCTTGCAGGAAGCAAATCAAACACCCTACGAGCTTCTTGGATATTCTCTGACTTGGCATACATGTCAAGAAGGGAACTCCCTACAAACATGTGTAACTCAAAATTTGTCTTGACGGCAAAAGCATGGACTTGCTTGACCTGGTGTATGCCTTGAGAGCCAGTACAGGAGGTAAGGACGGATGCCAAAGTGAATTCGTTAGGCTCGCATCCTGCCAGTTAGAATTAAATTGATTACATATATGACTTAAGCTAGAAAAATAGCATTGCATATACCATCCTGGAAGGATCTCAAAGTTTTGGTGCATATACTATATACCAATGAACAAACTTGCAAACTTGTTGGCCAATGGATATCATGTTGCAGAAGAAAAAGGACAGACCTAACAGATTACTAGGACAGACTTAACATATTGTTAGATACAATTATGATGGCCGAGCTATATAATTTAGTTCAAAGATAGTGGTGCGACATGCATGCCTATGGGGAAAACAACAATGCATCAACAGAAGAAGCATATAACCAACAAATTTTCATAGAGAATAACTTTAGCCTCTGACCAAGCAGATCATGCACCCAGTAGAGACATCGTGGAAATCAAAGTTTGTTTGGATACCAGATATGAATTATCATGCCAAGCAGATCAGATATTTTTATTCGTCGTACTTTCCCATTAGAGTATTAGACCAGTTGCATTGGAAATTGAGACCTCTATGGTGCAAGGCCACATCTATCATACTTGGTCAGTTTGTTAGCCAGATGACAAGAGCCTGTTTGGTTCTTGCGGCAATAGAAGACAAAATGAGTTAAGTGATCTACCAGCTCTGAGCATCATGATGAACAGCTCCCAGGCCTCTTCAGGCCGTTCGTTCTGAGAATACCCGGAGATCATTGCCGTCCACGAGACCACGTTCCGCTCGGGCATCCCATCGAGCACGTTCCGCGCGTCCTCCAGCGCGCCGCACCTGGCGTACATGATCACCAGCCGCGTCGCCAAGTACAGCGCCGGGCGGTACCACGCGGCCACCATGCGCGCGTGCACCTGCCGCCCCTCGCGGAGCGCCCGCCTCTCGACACACTCCGTGATGGCGGCGTCGTAGTCGTGGAACCGCGCGGCGCCGGCACCGGGGAGCGCCGCCACAGCCGACGCGGAGCGGCGTGAGAGGCAGACCGCCGCCGCGAGCCGACGGAGGCCGCGCGCGGTGAGCATGGGAAGCGTGGCGTCGTATCCGAGAGCCCACGCGCGGGCATTTCACTGACCACTTCGCGCGCGCGCCGCCGCCGCCGCCGCCCCTGCCGTTGTCGAGACGAGAGGTTTGGCGCCCTGCCCCTGCTCACGGGCCCCACTTTTGAGCCTAAAAACGCTGATTCTCCGCCAGATCATCAATGGACGGTTCTGATCGCATTACAGTACAGGTGCTATTTTGGAAATATCACAAAGTATAGGGCGAATATAGATTGAAAGCAGGGTCCTAATTGTAAATTACCCGCACCGGCTAAAGCGAGGGAAACATTTGAAAATCTTTTCCACATTTTGGAGTGAGGCACTGAGGCGAGCGCGGGCGGCGGCCGGCGGCGAGGAAGGCTACTGCTAGGATCATCCTGCTGTAAAATCGGGTCCCCGAGGTGAGCCCCTCCCCCTAATATCCTTGTCGAACCGGCATTTCACGTGCTGCATCCGGCCGGATTGGGCGATTTTAAGTTCTAGGGTTTAGCCAAGCGCACGAATCTGAGTTTGCGATTCTGTTCTTTGGTGTATATAGATGGAGGGGAAGGTGCTGGCCGTCGATTGCGGTGGCGCCGGCGTCGACGCGGCGGATGATCTCAAGTACATCTCCGGGCTGAGTACCATTCTCGTGGCCACCATCCAGGAAGTGAAGGACCAGGTCTCCCAGATGGAGTTTATCTTCTGCAGCCAGCTCTTCCCGCACATCCAGGCCAAGTCGAAGCTCGTCCAGGCGCGTCTCGCCGACGCGATGAAGGCCAGTGAGGCTGAGTGGAGGAAGAGGGAGGCTGGCCTGGTGAACCAGCTGGAGGAGGTCAGCCGTGGTAAGATGCTAGCGGAGGAGAGGTTGCTGCAACTGGGCACCTCTCTTGAGGAGATGAAGGGGAAGCTTGTGGATTCGGAGCAATTGGCTGCAAGGCATGAGGCTGAGAAGAAACAGCTTCTGGGGAGGTTGGAGGATGAGATGAGGAAAGGTGAGGGGGTACGTCAGCTCCAGAAGGAGATTGAGGAGAAGGCTGATGAGATGGTCAGGGAGAGAGAGGCACATCAGCGGCTGCAGCAGCAGGTTGAGCAATTGGCTGCGAGGCATGAGGCTGAGAAGAAACAGCTTCTGGGGAGGTTGGAGGATGAGATGAGGAAAGGTGAGGTGGTACGTCAGCTCCAGAGGGAGATTGAGGAGAAGGCCACTGAAGTAGTCAGGGAGAGAGAGGCACATCAACGGCTGCTGCAGCAGGTTGACCTGAAGGATAAGGATCTGCTTCTGGAGCAGAGCAAGCGGAGGGACTTGATTGAGGATTACACTCAGCTGAAGACAAACTACAAGCATTTAAAGTCTCAGTACACCTTTCTTCTTGGGAAGATCGACCAGCATGAAGGCTCCAAGCCTCCTGGGGACATTCCTGTAGAAAGAAGAAATACTGAAAGTCCTCCAAGTAAGAGGAAGCTCAAAGGTACAGGTATCTGAATTTGTCAATCAATCGATTTCTTTGAGCTACTTCAGTTTTTCTGAATCATCAATCTTTCTTCGTGATTTACTCTACCTGGAATAATTGTGGGGATTTGTATTTTTGTCCCATGTAAATTATGCCTCATACTCTGACCAATGGCTTCAAATGAAAATCCTAAGTAAATCGTTGTTAATTGGCTCTGATTGATCTGCCAATGTTGGACACTCTTGTCCCCTAAATATGCTCGGAATTACTGATTGGACCAATGCCTTTACATTTTCTTACCTGCTTGGTTTTCAGATTTGGAGCACACAAACAAGGAGCGCATCCAGGTCCTTTCCAACACAAGGGACCTGAAGAATGACTCTGCTCCAGGTGCCAAAGCCCAAGTTGCACAACATGCTAGTTCAGTCAGGGGTCCATTCAGTAGCTCACACCATGCCCTGCCATCTTGCCCACCTAATCCATTGCCAAATCATGCTGCCAACAATTCAAAACTACATGCTTCAACCAGCGTCGCTGGCCCAAGTCTAAATTGGAGGGAGACCCGTGCACGCAAAGAACCAGGTGTTGCTGATCCACATGATGATTTCCTTGATACACCACTGGAAGCTGTCAAGAATACCATCAGGAACCCTACAACTCCAGAAGAAGCACAGGCTCTTGCCGCCTCTCCTCCTCAAGACATGGAATTCAACAATTCAGATGATGAAACCCAAGATATGAATATTGCAACTCAAGCCCTCCGTAACATCCCCAATATTCCAGTTCCCAAGCAGCAAAACACAATATCAGTACAGCCACCAAAGAAAGATTTCAAATATAGAGAATCGGTGAGAAAGAAAGCTGATCGGGAGAACCTAAAAGGTGTCGAGTGCAAGCAGTGCAAGAAGTTTTATGATGTTGTTCTTCCTGGTGGCCATGCAAATGGCGATGGTGCTGGCTCTACAAGCTTACGATGTGAGCACCACGATGGTGTATCAAGGCATCGGTACAGGTACGCACCACCTCTGACACCGGAAGGGTTTTGGAACATTGGTTTTGAATCAGAAATGTAGCAGTACATGAAGTAGCAGGAAACCTTCAGCGGAGTGTATAAATAAACTATTTTGTCGTAATGCATGTCGTCGGTCACCCCAAGATATTGTAGCGATGTCTACGACAAATTGCATGTCGCTGCTTAAGTTGGGGAAATGGTCATCCTGTGATTAAGGTTGATGGTAGGCAGTAGCTACTGTCAATATGTTGAAGATAGAATGCACTGTCAGCTATTGCCTTTTTGTGGATAAGTGGATTCATAAAGTTGACCATTTTGTAGCGAACCACCTTTAACCTACCATTGGAAAGCAGTTCTTTTTCTTAATAGGAAGGAGACATCTGAATAACAGCTTACATCAACAGCAAAACCTCTGGCCTTGTACTGTTATACTTATTATGTTAATTTTTCAGCTGTTTGCAATTTACATCAGTATATTCAGTTGTTTACAGAGCTTTTCTTCTTCTTTGACACAAGATCACCCCATTTCCATTACCAAGATAAAGGAAATACAGGCATTTAGAGTTTTTGGGAACCCCTGTCTCATGAGGTACTACAGAGCCTTTCAAGTTCCACAACAGCTGCCTCTCGATCCATCAATGATCAGTCAACTTTAGGCTTCCCCATCCTGGGGATCTTTGCTTGTCCTATTGATTCCATCTCCACAACTACCTGGCTTCCTGATCTTGCTGGTTCACGCTGCCAGCAACATAATGCAAACCCCATCCGCAATCAGCTCCTGCATGCCCTCCACGTATAGTCAAGACCAAATTGCATGAGCGCACAAGCATAGCACATGATTTCAACTGGGCTTTGCACAAATTTATCTTCAAAGAAAACTTTGTAACTAGTTTTCCAAATAGCCCAGCAAGTGGCAGCAAGGCCATGAGAGTGAACATTAGTTCCATTAGGAATCTAAACTCTAACCCACTTCCAAACTTGATTCAAGCTTCTTGGAACATTTTTTGCTCCAAAGCAAGTAGCAACTATTCCCCAAATAACCTTGGCAACTGAATATTCAAAGAACGAATGAGAAGTGGATTCATCATTATCACTAATGGTACATTTGGGATCACCAACACAACCTGTTTTAACTAGATTATCCTTTGTTAGAATAACATTATTCTCTACAAGCCATAAGAAAATCTGGATTCTGGGGGGCCTTCTCCAGATATGTTTGGATGAGAAATACAGATCCATTCACTGTTATTGCATTATATGTTGACTTTACAGAGAATACGCCATTTTTTTCCCATTTTCAGTTGATAGTATCTCTGTCTGGAGAAAATTGAAACATATTGACTTCCTCGCATATTAGGTTGCATTGCTCCCTTAACTCAGGGTGCAACCACGCTAAAAGGAAGGTTCATATTATTTCCCAGACACCATTTCACAGTGACCTGGTCACAGAGCAGAAATAAATCCTTAAATTGAGTGCAAAGAGCGACTGGAAGGGGCCAATTAAGATTGGTTCATCACATTTGGAGCAAAATCTTGATTCACAAAGGAAATTCAGTTTGTTTTCTTGAGCCGCTCCATAGACTACTAAAAGGTTCCATTTTACTTTGTTCTCCTTATCTCATAAATTCATCTGTAACATAAACTCTCCCTGAACAAAGGAACCTACGTCAAAAAAATTCAAATGTTAATGCCCACTAGGATACCCCCAGATTTAGCAGAAGAAGCATTCTACTTCCACAAGTAGTTCAACTGAGGATCGAATTTTTTGAGCGCTTACACAGCTTTTCGGACGCTTAATGTAGAACTTGTTACAGCAAACTAAAGTTGACCGCTAGAAATGTGAAGTTGTTGGGGATTACTGGAAGATCATTCATTGAGTTCCTCTTCTCGTCTCTTATAACTTTACCGCCACTTCAGTTTGTTGTCATTCAGTCATCTTGTGCTGTGTTCGAAATCCCCTACATCCTGAGATTCAGATGTGATAAGATCATAAACAAGAACCAAGGTCGATAAAACCTTTTGCAGTATTCTCACTGTTCCAAATTGTAAATCGTTCTGCCTTAATTATAAGTCATTCTGAATTTCTAATATTTGTAGATATGTATCTAGACATAATATGCATATCTAAAGAACTACTTATACTTAAAAAAAAGCCAGAACGACTTGTTAGTTGTTACGGTGAGAGTATAATAAGCATGCATTTTTTACGCCCTGTTCGCTTGGCTGAAAGTACTGTTTGCTGATTTGTTGTGAGAGAAAAACACTGCTGAATGGCTGACTGATTTAGCTGATAAGTTCAAGCGAACAAGGATATAGTTATATTGTGATACATTCGTGTTCAGGCAGAGAAAATTGTCAACTTTTGCAATGCTTGTTGAAATGCAATCGGGAAGGGTATATAACCCATGTGTTTTTTTTCGTTCATAAAAAAATGCTGCTCACATAACCTTAAGATTGGACCATTATAGTCAGAAATACACCAAGAATATCAGCAACGAAACCAGAGTATCGCTTGCCCATCTCTTCAACGATAGCAGCAGGGCTTGCCCATCTCTACAACGACAGCAGCAGGAAAGCTGGTATCCTCGCCCATCATGCATCCCCGTCTTCAGCTCGACACCAATAGTATCTCTATCGCTATATGTACATTCCCTCTCTGAAAATGTTGATTTTGCTGCGCTTGACATCAACCATCCACGGCCACAGCCGCCGTTCATTCACAGCTCGTTTGTAGCTTGATCAACTTGCTGAAATTCTGTCGCTGCTGCCCCCCACCGCATATGTTCAGCTTGCTGTCCTGACATGCTATCTACCATCGTCGCTCAAAGCTCGGTCTTTAGCTTGGTCGCCGGAGTTTGCTGGGTTCCTGCAGAGAACCCATGAAAACAGAGACCAAAGTCAGGGCGGAATTTCAATAACTTTCAGTCTGTACACAGCTCATGAACACAAATTCAAAGAACAGTTTAACACAATTTATGACAGCCATGTTTAGATGCTTCAAAGTTCCAAAAATTTTACAAGATTTCCTGTCACATCGAATCTTTCGACGCATGCATGGAGCATTAAATATAGGTAAAAAAATAACTAATTACACAGTTTGGTTGTAAATCACGAGACGAATCTTTTAAACATAATTAGCTCATGATTGGACACTAATTGCCAAATAAAAACGAAAGAGTTACTGTGCTTCCAAAAATTTTACAACACCATCTAAACACAGCCGTCATTCAACGCGAGCTCATGAACAAGAGGTCTGCATGTCCAGACTCCAGAGCTGCCGCGAGCTGCGCAGGGGGCCGCGTGATAAAGATGCTGGCCGGATTGCCGGACAGCGCTTGCTGTATGCCACTCAGCACTGAGCAGGCACCGGTACATCAAGAAGCTGTCAATTATTTATGGGCAAAAACAGATTCTGCCAGCCCTAATGCAGTACAGATATCTCATCTCGTCAGGAAGGAGAAGGGGGTCCCCAGGGTGTTTAATGATTCCTGAACGCTTTGCATGATTAGGGCCTGTACCTCCAATAGCTCCTGTCTCCACAACGCACTCTGCTTGGATCCAGGGCCGTAGCACAGATCGGTTGCCCAGATCCGAACGGCAGATCACCAGCTCTTATTACGCCCTTTCTTTGGTTTATCTTATTGGTGCAGCAAAAGTTGGGGCGGTGTTCTAAGCCTAAGGTAGTGTAGATCAGTGGAGCTAGTTAGCTTGGCTTGCATGATAGGATTAGGATCTACAATTATTGATACCACATCTTTACAAGTTATGGAAACGCTTAATTAGGATGGTCAGGCCTGAACACTCCAACCATCTCCTCTAATAATAGCTATCAACTTATCCAGTGCTGGCCTACATCCTTAGTTATTACAAGGGCAGTAGAATGGCAGATCTTGTCGTGGTGTATCATTGTGGAAATGGCAGCATGAAAGTAATAGCTCACTTCATGCATTTGCTTAGCATAATTATAACACACAAAAAAAACCATAACCCCCGTCTGCAGATAGTGGCATTCAGTCTGAAGTAGTTTCCAGCTGGCTAGCTCCAACACGCAAAATTGGACAAGAGAGACCGAGACAAGTAGTGGACAACTTACAGAAACGGTGGGCCCGTTCACAGTTGTACGAGTGGTCAGAAGGGCCCAAGGGACCAGATCTGCATCTATAGGCCTTATGCAGCCAAGCCTAAACAGAAAGACGGGAGCGATATGGTTTCTGGTTCTGGACATGCATTTATTGGGTTCGGGCCATCAGCACCAACCGGTTGGGTCCGCCTGTGCCAGAGAGAACAGATCCACCAGACCAACACACCCATGGCCCCCTTAGCTTTACCACCCCCAAAGAATGGCGATGATGACAATAATGATTGAACAAACAAAATAAAAGGCGCCAAGATCCAGGAACGGCACTCTAATCTGGGCCCCGTTTAGTTCCAAATTTTTTGGCAAAATGGACACTGTAGCATTTTCGTTGTTATTTGGCAAATAATGTCCAATTATAGTCTAATTAGGCTTAAAAGATTAGTCTCGTGGATTTCGTCTAAACTGTGTAATTAGTTTTATTTTTTATTTATATTTAATGCTTCATGCATGCGTCCAAAGATTCGATGTGACGGGGAATGTGAAAAATTTTGCAAAATTTTTTGCAAACTAAACTGGGCCCGGTAACCTTTCTAGCAAAGTCCTGGGCTCATGGTTTTTGCTAGTATGAAAAATAGCTAATGCTAAATAGTTCTGAAGCAGTGGACAGAATAGTTTTCCTCCCAAGAAGGGTGCAGCAATTCAAATTAGACATCTTCCATAAGCAAACAGAGGAGATTCTAGCTGAGATCTGTGGCTAGCTATCAAGTTTATTAGCTAATGCAAAACACCTGGTCACTGTAGCACCACATGCTTTTGTATGTTTTTTGCTCCAACTGTGTTTCTTCAATAATACAAACACTATTTGCTATCTGGGCCAATGTAACAGCAATGCTAGCATATTCAAGATTTGGTCAGGACTGTAAATAGCTTGGTATACTTCACAAATTTCCCCTAGCTTGTAGAAACTATTCACCTCAAGTTTTGGGTAACAACACATATTTTAAAATTACCTATCTGTACATTTTCTTCTCAAGGGAGTGCTGGCAGGACAAAGTAAGAGACAAAAGTCATGGGCCAAGCCAGGCTGAGATATGTCAAACAACTAAATTCAGTCAGGAAGATATAGAACTGTGTGAAAGATTTACCAGAGCTTGTTAGATCATAGCCGAAGAGAGAGGGATTGGAGTTGCTAAAGACGGGAGGATGGCCGTCCCCCCGCTTTTCCCACTGTGAAGCCACTTGGTGTGGATGTGCTAAATCACCATGCCAGAACTGCTGTTGAAGTTGCATCAGCTGCCTTGCTCCATGAACACCCATTTCTGGCCAGGTTACCTGCTCCAAGTCGATTCCATTCTTGCAGTTGAAGCCTGCTATCCTTCCACACTGTAAAAGTAGTAGTATAAACATACAATTAGCAGCTTGAAGATTAAAAAAGAACAAGCACTGAGTTTTCCATCAGCAAAGTAACACACTTTAAACTGCATAAAGGATTGATTCGAGCCAAGGTGGGTATCTGATTTTCTTCCAAAGAATTTGCTACCTCTGAAAGTAAGTGTGCATATTTGATACTCTTTAAACTTAAGCAAGTGTGCATACGCAACAGCAACTGCAGCTGTGGCTGTTAAACATCCACAGCGAACAGGCCCATTGTCAAGACATTCTTGAAAGTAATATGTGGTCCAACCATGATACTCTAATGATGCATTTATCTACAAGAGCAAGCCTTTGATCATTATTGATATGGTTAGTTCAAACTATATCCTTCAATGTGAAATAACTTCAGGGCATCTGCAATCGACCATGGTTCAGCTGTCTAATTACTAGCAGAGTTCTTTTTCTCTCTAAAGGAGAATCTAAAGTTGGGACCCCGGAGTAGTAATGGTAAACCAATAGGCTGCGAGGTAGACTTTCATCAAAATTCCCATTGGCAGAACTCAAAGAAGCTCTGGGAAATGGAAACCTCATTAATCAGAAAATGACACATTTTGCCATTTCTTCCCTGTACAACTAACTTTCTACCTGCACACATACATGTTACAGTGGTTTGGCTGCTTACAACAGCTGGGTTCAGTTCATACTAGCTGTTCCAACTTCCAACTACTCCCTCCGTCCCAAAAGGAATATAACTCTCATTCCCTGAGGAGTCAAATAATATCACATTTGACCAAATATATATAAAAATGAACTAATATTTATGATGCATAATAAGTAACATTAACTGCGCATGGAATATATTTTCATAATAAATATATTTGAAAATTTAAATGTTGATATATATTTTTTCCTATAAATCTAGTCAAACTTTAAGATTTTTTGACTCGTCGAGAAACGAGATTTACATTATTTTTGGAACGGAGGGAGTAGGCTAGAACCAGAAAGAACAGCACCCAACTTAGCTAGATCCCGAAATAACAGCAGCATATTTGAGTATGCAAGACGTATCCTGCCAGTTTTAACAGAGGTTCTGAAGAAACCAAGCTATTCAGATAGAAAACTTTTCAAAAATAAGTCAATATGGTTTTCATTAATCAGGCTTTGTGCTCCAGGAGAAAGCTTTTCTTAGAAATGAATCTATAAATAAATGAGGTCCAACTTGTAGAAAGCTGACAAAAAGGATGGCAGCATAAGTACCTCCGTGGTCAGAAAGCTATCTAGCCCACCAAAATCGACCCTTGGGTTTACAGCTGCGAGCCTCATTGACAAGTACTGGACCAACCACAATGGCATAACAGTAGTGAGATTAGAAGAAAGATAATGCCTGCTATGTTGGCTAAACGAAAAGGGCTTTTCAGCTTTTCAGGCTGTACAAGGGATATCAACAGTTACCTCAACTTGCCTTTGGAGAGACTGAACATGATTGATGATCTCATCTAGCACCAGTGCTGTTCCTGATACCTGATACAGCCCAAAATGCAAACAGCAGCCATTAATTAGCTAATTTGTTTTCCTCAGCTCTTCCTATCTCATTTTGAGATTTTAAAGAAAGAAAATCAAATGGAAAACTGCCTACAGTTTCATTCCAAATTTGGAATAGATATTGAAAGTAACACTATTTCACAAGAACATTGGCTGTTTTTTGGCTTATAAGCCGGCTGTGGCTGATTTGCTGTGAGAGAAAAACACTGTTCTACGGCTGATAAGCCATGCTGATAAGCTCAGCCGAACAGGGGGAATTGAAAAGGTTGGGAGTGGGGGTAGCATCATCAACAAGACCAATTCATGCATGAATAAGCAGCAGCAAGCTTGACTGCAGAACATTGTTCATGGCTTCATAACAGTGAATTACTGTTCTATTTTGTAGCCGGTCCAGCTACAAACAGTAGTTGGAAAAGTCGAGACACTATTGTAGTACGGAGTACAACAAAGCTACCAGTCAGCATTGGCAACCCCTGCACATTTTGTTGAAGGCAACACGAAACCTCAGGGAGTTGACCTACACCATCCATAGTGATTGACATCTCCAAAGTCCAGACCAAAAGCTGCTGCTGTCCTTGCAATGAAAGTATAATGGTCAAACCACCGCAGCAGCAATGGCAGACACCAACCATTCCCCACAAACTCCACACACCAACGAAAACACAACCATCGGCCATTCCTCCCCAATGGCGCCTCTATCCTCCAGCCACCACCTCCACGCACACAGAGGCTTGCCTCCACATCCCCACACCACACACAAAGATGCCGACCCATAATCCATAACATTATTGCGAGCGCAAAAGAGGATAGCAGCATTCCATCAGGATAGAAGGATGGAAGCGTCATGGCCTCGACCAAGCCAGCCAGCGGCAGCGCCCCCATTAAGCTACCCGCCCCCGGCACCTTTCAAAGCGGCTGCTACATTCTGCCCAGACAATCACACCCGAGGCCCAGTTAGGTACGCCGGATCACGATGCCTCCTCCCCCTATCTATCATCCAGAAAAGCGCCCGGACAAGGCGGCCGGCCGGCCACGACACCCCCCATTCCCATCCCACCCCCGTCGTGCAACACGACCCATATGGACGTGTCGGGCGCACTGTGCCGGAATAATCAGGCACCACCACGTTTCGGAACGCACTGCATTTAAGGTCTTTCCCGCGTTCATATATGGTTTGTTTTCGCAACCAGCGACGCACACAGACTATATGCTGGAGATCTCTATATGCTGCACGGCCACGGCAACGAGTGGGGGTCTGTCTAGCTAGCATTTTCGACTGCAGTGCATTGCACAGTTACTGGGCGCCGAGCAAAGGGAGGAGGACCATTCGGAGATGGCCTCTCAAAAGCAGTAAAAAGACCACCGAAAGCAGGAAAAGTAGTGTACTTGGGCGCGTAGGAGAACCAGAATTTACACGACACTAGGCGACATAGTTTACGCGTATAGCTGGCTTCCTTCCAAAGGCTCAGGACTGAAACTGAAGGTGGGGCGTGCGAAATGCAGATAGGAGTAAAGATGAGGGGGGAATAGATGGTGAGAAAATGCAGGCACACCTTACTGCAGCCGGGGACCAGCTCCTTGAGCAGCTCCATCCTCGAATTGATCTTCTCGCGTCTCGCCTGATGAGTGGAAATTTTTTTAAAGCCAGAAAAGATAATCAGCTTTTTGATGAGACTGGAGAAGAAGAAGAATGGAAGCGAATAATTAAGTGATTAGCGGCGAAAGCGACCCTGAAAAGGGGTCTACCGGCGACGTCACCGCGTCCTAATCGCCCAATCATTGGCATAAACCCTCACGGCAGACCGAATCTAATCCTCACACGAGGTTGGCTTAAGCTCAGCGAGCGTCGCGATTAGCGGCGCGGCGAGGCGAACTCACCCGCTCGGCGAGGCTGTGGCTGTCCGTGGCCTGGCCCCGCCTGGCCCGCACGTGCACGTACGCCGGCTTCTCGTCGTCGCCGTCGCCGCCCGCGGGCTTCTCCTCCGCCGTCTTCCCCTTCTTCGCCGCCTTCCCCTGCGGTCACGGAGCAATCAGAAGTTCAGAACTAAGCTCCGGCGGCGAGGTCCAGAGGAGCGCGTGGAAATGCAGACGCGTGATGTAGTAGCTAGCACTCTACCTTGGAGGCGCGGTCGATGGGTTCCGCCTTGCGCTTGCCAGCGTTAGCGGCGGCGGCGGCGGCGTGAGGGGGCGGTGGAGGCGGGGCTGGGGACGGGGAGGGCGGGGACGGGGACGGGGGCGCGAACGTGGAGAAGCGCGCGGCGCGGTCCACGAGGTGCGGGTCGGAGGGGAAGGTGGGCGCGGGCGCTGCGGCGGGTGCTGGGGCTGGAGCTAGGGCTAGGGCGGGCGGCGGCGCCGTGCGGGGGAGGAGCAGCTCCATGGCCTGCGAGGTGGGGAGGCCCAGCAGCGCCGTGAAGGAGCCCCCGTCTCCGCGGGCGCCCGCGCGGGCGGAGGAGGCATTGGCGGGGGCCAGCGCCGCCTGGATCTCGCCCCCAGCGGCGGCGGCAGCGGGGAGCTCCTGCGGCGGCGAGGCGTGGCGCATTGGCGTTGGCGCGAGGCGTCCGGGACGGGGGAAGCGGCGGAGGGAGGAGGACACGGCAGCGGAGGCGGGGGAAGGGGAGGGTGGCGCTGTTATTTATAGAGGGGCCGGCGCTGAGGCTGAGAGGTGGTGTGCCGCGCCCGCGCGCGCGCGAGCTGCTGCTGCTGCGTTCGCAGTCGCACTCGCTCGCACGACCCCCGCCTCCGCTCGGGTCAAGGAAGAAGATGGGAGAGGAGAGGAAGGCAGGAGGGGTAGTTGGCTTTTTGTTACTGCGGGGCTACGCGCTGCAAACCTTTTTTACCGTGTGGGGCCCAGTCGTACTCCTCACATAGACCGGAGACTTTGGACAGTGGCGTGCGCGGGAGGGCGGAGGGTGGACACTGGCGGTGAAACTCTGTTGCTGTTGACCTTTACCATTTCCGGCAGTGCGTGTGGTGGACCGGACCGTGCGTAGCGAAGCCGCTCTGGAATTGCAGATGGGCGCAGCCGCGCAGGCCAGTAAAAACCAAAACGGAGGTTTCGCCAACTCATCAAAAGCCGGGTCGGGCCGGTCAAAAGCCCGGTTTTCTAGCGGGACGCGGCCCGGGCTTGGCCGCTTTGGTAAATGCTGCTGCTCCGTCTCGGAAAGTCCCTTTGGATCGGTTGGATCAGGTTTGCTCTAGGTCGCACCGGCCAGTGAATTTTGCGACGTTGTGACAATTATTCGGGCTCGCTAGCGCCTGTTCGGATGGACGAGCCTGATATAAAACACGTTGCTAGGGATCAGGACATTTCTCTCTCAGTCTCTCATAATTTAACATACTAGATAAAGGTAAAACATATAGATACAAAGGATAGAGAGACTATTTTTTATTTCTTTGAATATTAGTAATTACAACATAGAGCTTCCACGTATATATAGTCCTGTCAAAGTCTAAGAGTCTAAGAGTTTAGTAAGAGCTCACGTACAAATGAACTAGGATTATGATTCCTCTATCTCCTTTTCTTCTAGGATGGAGTCCGAATGTTTTATAACAAAGGCGCTCACACGCCCGCATCTTCACACCGTTTCGCGCGCCCGCGTAGTTTCGAACGTCACCAGCATTAAGAAGAGGAAAGGAGGGCGGCGGATGCCCACTCGGCGCTGGGATGAGGAGACACCGAGCAAAGGCAAGAGAAAGCGAGGGAGATGCAACACCTGATCTACTTTTGAAACATCCAGGGACAACACTTGCAACATATGTTTAAAGGCAGAAGAAACACTTGAAACATGCATCTGAAACACTGCAAAAACACTTGAAAAACAATTTAAAACCATGGCAAAAATATACGCAACATCCAAATAAAACACTTACAACATATATGTGAAACATATGCAATATCCAAATAAACATACTTACAACATACGTCTGGAAAAAGAGATACAACATTAGGAACAAAAGTTTGCACCATACATATACAACAATTGCAACATACTCCTTACGTTCCACAATAGAAATCGTTATGGGATGCGTGCAGGTCAAACTTTTTCAACTTTGACTAGATTTGTAGAAAATACGTGCAATATTTATATATCCAAATAAGTTTATTACGAAAGTATATTCAACGATCTATCTAATGATACTACCTATATATTATAAATATTAATACTCTTATATATATAATTAGTCAAAGTTAAAAGAAAAGCTGACTT
Organism: Saccharum spontaneum; assembly: GCA_022457205.1. NCBI lineage: Eukaryota > Viridiplantae > Streptophyta > Magnoliopsida > Poales > Poaceae > Saccharum > Saccharum spontaneum. The sequence continues at coordinate 46,216,554 of CM039618.1, forward strand.
TTCAGGAAACGAAAATGACTTCTATTTTAAACAAAGAGAATATGTAATTATCTCGATTTACTTTTGCAACATATGCGTGAAAACAATTGCAACATACCCCTAAAACGTCTGAAATACTTGAAACATATGCTTGCAACATGCGCTTTCATCGCAACATCTCCTTGTTGAGGTTGCGCGTCGCGGTGTCCACAGCGTCGATAGTGGCCATGACCTTTTGATGGGGAACGACAGCGTTGGCAGCACCTCGGCGGCACCCCAGCATCACCTGGCGAGCGGGTGCGGCGGGGGATGGAGTGCGGCACGATGATGGAGAGGCGCAGTGCGGGATGGGGTGCGCGGCGAGGAAGACAATAGCAGCGAGCACACATTGCAGCAGCACGCGATGGGCGAGCATGGGAGGTGGTGATATTTTTTAGAGAGAGATTAGGACACGCAGAGAGTAAGTATGCCTGTTGGGCCAGTAGCGCGCAGGCTCGGAAAGTGGCGTTCAGAGGGACAGACGCCCACTCTTGAGCATTATCAATATTCTTTTTATTAAAACGTGCCAATCTATAATATTCGGGGTATAGAATTTTGTTCCGGCGGAAAACAAAATATTATAGGAAACCTATAAGGCCCCGTTTGGATCCTTAGAATTGAATTTATTTTAATAATCATAATTTAGACACAAACTAATTAAGCTAATATGGTTGTATATGAAATATATTTGTATACTAGATATATGCCTATGTGTTGCATCGAGATCATTTTTTTGGACTGAACCTCATTATTACTCGGACGCAGACATGTGAGCTCCGAGGATTTGGTATTAGACGCGGACACGTGGATCCGGTCTTTGTATTGGAACCAAGTAGGATGCGGGTGTGTGAGCTCCGTGGAGGATGATTCGTATCGGACATGGATAAATGAGCAAGAGCGAGATTTGGTATCTTCGGGTAGATTATTACTTTAAAGTCTTTTTAGGTGTAGAGATTAGTGTTGGCAATACGAGATAGATGATTGTGTGTTACATTTCTACCGTAGGAGAGCAAGTTAAAGAATGTGTTATAAGTTGCAAAGTAGAAACATAGCATTATGATCTACAGAATCAATTTTCATCTTGCACCTTATGAAATATATGGAGTGGTTGACACTCTAACCGCCCCTTCTCCCTCCTCACTATCTTTCGTTGCCCAAGTGTGCCATCGGAAGCTCGCGTGTGCTCACCGAATAGTGTCTCCTCCACCATTGTGCGAAGCCCATGAGGAGGCCCTATGGTGCCTCTAACCTCCCGCATGGAAAGATGCTGGTGTTACCATTAGCACACCATGATGAGTGGGAGGGGAAGAGGCGGTGGCTATGAGTTGCAAGACTTAGGGCGGAGGAGGTGGTGGTTTCGGCCATTTTATATGCTAGGGTTTTGAATGGGTCAAACTAGATTTACCAAGGTGGTCATATTTGGATTATGCCTCTAAATATGCTCTTGTCTAGACCAAAAAGGTTTCCATGGGAGCCCAGTTATGCATCCACATTTGAAAAAAAGACTAAGTTGTCTACGAAAACCAATTTTGTAGCAGTGATTCCAGCATTGCATGACAATTTATCAAGTGCATATGTAACATAGAGCTCTTAGCAATATGTGAACCACTACTTAAATAGCGAAAAAGAGCAATGTAGATTTACTCTTATCAAAAATTTAATTCGTCTTAACCCATATAACTCTTGATGAAAGAAGGGCTTTGGTGGCTACTGCCCTATCAACGCTGATAGCACACAATCATCGAGGAGGCAGACTAGGGGCCCGCTTGGTTCTCCACCAAAGGCATGCCATGGCTAGTTGTGGTGCTGACGTAGAGAAAATGGATGCCACAATTGTGGCGAGAGTTGACACGTGAACAAACTAAGGATCTTATGGTGTGCCATAGTTTACTTGTGGTTGTGGACAAAACAAGATACTGTCTTTCTATGGTAGCCACATGTATGACATGGCAAAATAAGGCGTGTGGAACCAAACACTCCCTAGCTAAGGCGTGGTAGGCGTGAAACCAAACACCACTCTAGCTAAGGCGTGGCACAGCGAGCATGCATGAGTATTTGTTAGTCCAAAGTTCCATGGAAAGAAAACTCCTGACCTATTTTGGAAAAGGCTTCCTCCTTTGTTGACGTATCGTCCAACCAAGTAGGAGTATTGAACGAGACTTGTCCAATCCGTTTTTATGTTTATGTTAAAACAATACTCCTTCCGTCCCAAAATAAGTGATATTTTAGGTTTCTCTTAAGTCAAACAGTTTCAACTATTACCAAATTTATAGGAAAGAATATTAATATTTATGACACCGAATAGGTAGAATATGAAAATATGTTTTATGATAAATCTAATAATGCTTATTTGATATCATAAATATTAGTAATTTTTTTTATAATTTTGGTTAAACTTGAAATGGTTTGACTTAGGACAAATATAAAACATCGTTTATTTTGGGACGGGGGAGTACTATTAAGGATGAAAATGGAACATAAATATTTCGAACCGACCACTTTCATTTTCTAAATTATGATACCGTTTTCCAACATAAAAAAATGTTAGTTTCAATTGATTTCACAACTATTTTCAACCATTTTTATACTTTTTAATTGCTAGAATGTAGAAATATCTTGAACCGACCGTTTTCATTATTCTATATTGTAATACCGTTTTCGACCGCTTTTATCCTTAAGTACTATACTTGTACGGTACGGATGACCATTTCACAAAATCACACTGATATTATTATCTTGAAACTGATACTTCCTTGGTCCGTACGTGTATATTTGATGTGCTGTGGGTAGGGAGCGAGTATTGACAAGATCCTTTTTACTACTGGCACTCCATGTCTCTGTGCTAAGGGCCGGTTTAGATAATTTTTTTTTGCAAAATGATACTATAGCAAATTTCATTGTTATTTGGCAATTAATGTCCAATAATGGTCTAATTAGACTTAAAAGATTCGTCTAGTTCAGTTCGTCTAAACTGTGTAATTAATTTTATTTTTTATCTATATTTAATACTTCACGCATACATTTAAAGATTCGATGTGACGAAGAATGTTAAAATTTTTTGCAAAATTTCTTGCAACTAAACAGGGCCTAAAACAGTCAGAGTGCTTTCTGCATCTGCATGTGCGCTGTTTTTGCGGGGCCTCAACCACCACTCACAGCTGCAGATCGATCACCCGGCAATCGTCCTTGTTATGCACGGCCACGACACCGAGGAACCAAAGCTCCAACGTCCTAGGACAAGTGACAAAATCTCGAGTCCAGCACGTGGGTGGCCAACAACGGCCGGCAAGGCCATGTCGTCGTAAACAGCTCGTGCGAAACGAGAGCAGCGGAGGCGGAGCGGCGGGAGCGCCCGTAGCCGGCCGTGCCCGCATGCCCGGTTGTCACGCGCGTCCGCCACTTTTCCGCGGGGAGAATGACCTGAGACTGACCGCACTCGCTACGGTATAGGCATCCGGTAAAGATATAGCGGAGTATATAGAGAAAAAAACTACTGCAGCGCTGTACGCCACAAGCAACGCTATCCAACCGGATGCGCTATTCCTGGCGCGGTCCAGGACGTCCGGTAAAGCAGCGCAGAGAGGTTGGCAGAGCGCATGCGAGGAGAGAGAGGAGGTGCATGCATGGCGGGCCCACTTGTTCAAGCAACTAAAAATGCTATAACTCACAAACCAAAAATCCAAATTAAATTTCGATTACACCATTAAATTCGTCTTAATAAATCCTTCAAAACTAGATCACACATGGATATATTTAGATAAAATGACAAGTGGGTCCCACAGTGGATAGAGGATGATATAGAGGATGGATGGATGCGGGAGAATTAAGTATAGAGGAGAGAATCTTGCTGACTAAGACGTATAGAGGATGAATATAGAGGTCCATGAGTGCGGATAGCCTGAGGCAGTCGGCTGCTCTCCATTTCTCTTCTCTGCGCCACGTGGGCTTGCTCGGTTGGTTGCCAAGATCCCAAGATGTGGTGGGAGACTGGGGAATCCGATGTGGTGGGATTGGGAAATTGGGATTTTGTTGCCAAGGTTGTCAGCTGGGCCGGCGGCTCATGGTCATGGGCTGCGATGTTTCGCATTCTCCAGTTTCAAGGCCCACAGCGCCTGATCAAACAATCTTCTCGAAGTAGAGTAGGAGGTAACCAAATCTCTCTAGTGCTCCAAAGCCTCCAGGCAAGCAAGGAATCATAACGACGAGGCACAGCTGAGACTCTAACACAGGCACCAAACAAATATTTGATTCTTCTGAAAAATGATGAACAGTCAATCACTTGATCCTTCTGGAAACAAAGATCAGTCATGTTCATCCCAAGGCAAAAAGAAATTACTACATTAATTAAAAATAAAAATCGATTGTTACAACGATTATCAATCTCGCGTGTGCGGGGAAGGAGAGGGAGAAGGTATAGGAGGGACAAGGGGAGGAGTTGGTTTTGCCTTGTTTTTTCCTTTAACTAGATAAATATCCGTACGTTGCACAGAATAATAATAATAATAATAATAATAATAATAATAATAATAATAATAATAATAATAATAATAATAATAATAATAATAATAATAATAATAATAATAATACAACTTAATTATTGACGTAAAGGTGCAATCTAATTACTCAGATATGGTCCTTTGTGCTAACAGGCTCCCAAATGACTTTTTTAAGCACTCGGCGGTTATTTAGAGAAACAAACATAATATACCTGATCCTTTTTAATTAAAGGTGAGGACACACAATTAATCTGCTGAGTGCTCCTTCAATTAGATTTTTAAGTGACCGGTAGTTTGCGCAATTCATCAACAATGCATCTATGCAGTCTGTGGAGGAATTTGTGGATGTATGTACAAGTAACTACAAATCAGTTAATCATGGCATTGGAAAAAGAATAGAAACGAGAATATGATCGACTCCTCGAGCTGTTGCGTGATGATGCTCGATATGCTCCTCGACGTCTTGGCGTGGTCCCGCGGTGCTCGGTGTGCCAAGGCCGAATTCCTGTCCGATGATGCTCGATGTGCTTTTCAACGTCACAGTGCACTCCAGCTGTGCTCGGTGCGCCAAGGCCATGGAGGTGGGTGCTGTCTGCGTGCTCGTGGAGCTCCTTCCCGACGCTCTCCACCGCGTCACCGAGCGCTCGCTCCTCCTGGTCGAGCGCCCGTGCAAGTGCCCAGATCGAGGGCTGGTTCGTCTTTACGGAGCACACGCCGGCGGTGTCAGCCGTGTCATGGTCCCGGTTTTTAGGTGTAGAGAGCCAAGTTGGAGACATGAGCGGTGGCAGAAGGATCTCATCCCCGACGCGGACTCCGCTTCTGTATCGCTGGCGCCATGGCCTCTTCATCTTCCAGCATTCCCCGTGGGCCTTTCGATCTGCGTGGGAGGAATGACGCGAACTCCACAGGAGCGTGGCCACGCGCTAAGGCGGGGCGATGGATAAAGAATTGCCTTTCCATATGCAAGTGCTATTGCAACGGGCTGCGAAGACGTATGCAAGTGCTCATATGTATACATGTTGCAACCGGACGCGAAGCCGTAGAGAATTGCCTTTCCAATATGCAAAGTGCGTCTGTATTTCCACCGGCTCGGGTTACGTACGTATTCGGAATTCCCACGCGGGCGGAAACGATCTCAGGAGCGGGACAACGTGCAGGAGTGAGGCGACGGAGCAAGCAGCGCAGACGATAGTCGTACGAATTTTTTAGGTTTGTATAGAATAGAATAGAATAGAATAGATAGATTCGATTTTTTTGAATAGAATATAATAGGCAGTTTTGATTTTTTCGGAAACAGGATGTTTTTTTGTCGTATATATTTTTTCAAAAACGTTTTTTTGCAGTATTTGTTTTTTTCGAAAACGGGGATGTGGAAGAGTTTGTTTCTGAAACAGGAATTTTTTAGGTGTATAGATATAATAGAATATAATAGATAGATTTGATTTTTTCAGAATAGAATATAATAGATAGATTTGATTTTTGTCAGAAACGAAATTTTTTTCGTATATATTTTTTTTGCAAACATTTTTTTTGTCGTATTTTTTTTGGAAACCGGGATGTGGAAGAGTTGCGTATGTTTTTTCGGAAAGGTTTTTTTGCCGTATTTGATTTGATTTTTTACGGTGTTTTTTTTGCCGTGGGGTGGGGCGAAGGCGGGGGCGCAAACGCTATAGGAAATTTTTAGGTTTTGATTTTTTGGGAAATAGAATGTTTTTTTTGTCATATATGTTTTTTCAGAAATGTTTTTTTTGCAGTATTTGATTTTTTCGAAAACGGGGATGTGGAAGAGTTTGTTTCTGAAACGGGAATTTTTTAGGTGTACAGATAGAATATAATATAATAGATAGATTTGATTTTTTCAGAATAGAATATAATAGATAGGTATATTTTTTGTCAGAAACGGGATGTTTTCTTTTCGTATATATATTTTTTCAAAAACGTTTTTTGTCGTATTTTTTTTCCAAAAAAAGGGATGTGGAAGAGTTGTCGTATGTTTTTTCGAAAAGGTTTTTTTGCCATATTTGTTTTGATTTTTTATGGTGTTTTTTTTGCCGTTGGGTGGGGCGGAGGCGGGGGCGCAGACGATAGCTATAGGAAATTTTTAGATGTATAGATTTTCTATTTTTTTTTGCTTAGGATTTGGCTTAGGGTTTAAAATGGAATTCGAATTTGATTCAAATCCTTCCAAATTAGCAAACAAGCATAGAAAACTGAAGGCAACTCAAACTCATGAATGCTTGAATACAATAATTGTGGTATGCATAGTTTAATTATTATCCTAGTTTAAATTATGCATGTTTTATTCTTTAAAACAAGTGGGTTTGTTTTGAAACAACTTTGACTAGGCTTGACCTACTTGGTTACCATATGTACACAACATCAAGCAATAGAAGAAATGTTTGAAAAGAGTTAAATGCACCGGCGGTCCTTGAACTTGTAAGGATGTACCACATAGGTTTATGAACTTTAAAAATATATTTCTAGGTCCCTAAACTTATTAAGCAGTGCACCGTAGTCCATGCCGGCCACGTGGATTTTTTTTGCTGATGTGGCATGCTAGTCAGGCATATATGTATTTTTTAATTAACTCCTCACATTTATTTTTCTGCCATTCCTCCTCCTCTTTCGTGTCGCACGTCCTCCTCCCGCCGCGCCTCCGAGAGAAGAAGAAGAGCTCCGGGTGTACTGCATCACCTGGACGTCTCCGCTGTCAGTCCGGTGACCAGGGCACCTCCGGGTGGGAGTCCAGCGCCGACGCCGCGCAGGAGTGGCCGCTGGGTAGGTCGCCTGCCGCCGGGCCTCCGGTCGTCGACGCAGGGGCCGCGCGGGGCTGCCTGTCACCCATGGTGGCGGGGGCCGCGCGAGGGAGGCCGGGCGCCGGACCAAGGCGGCGGGGAGCTGCGGGCATGGAGGCCGCGGCGGCGCTCGGGCGCGGAGGACGTGCAGGGCCACAGCTAGGAGGTTGCACGGGCTGCTTGCCGCGAACGCGAACGCGGCCGCAGGGCGCACCGCGCAGTCAGTTGGGCACTCGTGCGTTGCATGGTCGGCGAGATCTGATGCATGGCCTGGCCTCTGGAGTCTGGCCAGCTAGCTAGCTTCTTGCATGCGTTCGACCACCCGCCCGACAACCCGCCCGACAACAGCCTTGTCGTGCCGCACCTCATCGACGTTGCCCGCTTCGACGTCGATTCTGTACACGAGCAGGCATCAGCGCTTAAGGCAGGAGGCGTTGTACGGTGCCATGGCGAGGTGGGCGACGGCGAGCGCGAGCGACATGCGCAGGAGGCGCTGTACGGCATCTTCCTTGGCAGCAACCTCCTTGGCCGCCACGAATCCCTTGTCGCTGCCGTGCCCTTCCACGGCCGCGGCCAGCTGCATCTCATTCTTCAGGAACACCCGGTTGAGCCGCTGCTCTGCGTAGAGCGGCCACGCCACCGTCGGCACGCCCGCCATCACCGGAGAAAGTTAACTTTGCTCTGCAGAGCATATGCCCCTACACATGCAGCCGTCAGATGCAACTTCTCATGATACGTGCAACTTTTCCATCAGCTCCAATACAAACGAATAAAATTTGAATATACTGCAATATACTGTACGTTCGTATACCCACTCGCATTATTATATTTGGTGGCTGAGGGTGCGACGTGGGCAGCTCTTATCCTCTCCTCTCCCCATTTGTTTTTTATTTCCTTTTTGTTTCTGTCACCTGCCTTCAGTTCCCTACGACGAAACAGGTCCCTGTCACCGTCGCCGTCACCGGCTTCGACGCCGCATCGTCCGCCTCCAGTTCATCGGCACGCCGTAGGAGCCACCTCCAGCTTGCCGCCAAGCCACATTCATCCCTCTACCGGACTGCGTCACAGCATCATCAGCACAGGGCGGCGTGCCGGCGGTGGTCTAGGGCAGCCGCTCCGCCGCACCAGCGGCAGGAGAGGCAAGCCCAATGGAGATGGAGCAAGGCACGGCGAACATCTAACATTGGGTCCTCGTCGTTGACTATCTTGGTCCGTCTGCCTAATCCTGTTCTTCTCCCTTTCTTTTTTAACCAAATCTCAAGTTCACATTTCATCTAATTGCAGGCCTCCGCTGCCATGATAGCTTTAAGGCGTGTGCATTAAGTCCGCCTTCCTCAACGATGACCTGAAGGAGGAGGCTTACGTAGCCGCTGGGATTTGTCATCCCCGGCAAGGAGAACAAGGTTCTCCGCCTACACAAGGCCGTCTGCGGCAGGCGCCCCGAGCTTGGAACGCCAAGCTGGACTCCACCCTCAAGCAAATGGGGTTCCAGCAAAGTCCTCACGAGGCTGTGGTCTACCGGTGGGGCAAGGGTGGCAATGCCCTATTGGTAGGCATCTATGTCGACGACTTGGTGATCATCGGCTCCAAGGAGGCCGAGGTGGAGGCGTTCAAAGAGGAAATGAAGGCTACCTTCCATATGAGCGACTTGGGCCTTCTCTCCTTCTACCTAGGGATCGAGGTCCACCAGGACAGCTCCGGCATCTCCCTTCGCCAGACCGCTTACGCCAAGCGCATCGTCGAGTTTGGCAGGCTCACTGGCTGCAACCCAGCCTATACTCCCACGGAGGCTGAAGCTGAGTCGCGACAGCACGGCCAAGGAGGTCGACACCACGCAGTACCGGCGCATTGTGGGCAACCTTCGCTACCTCGTCCACACGCGGCCGGACCTGGCGTTCGCTATTGGCTATGTCAGTCAGTTTATGTAGTGACCGACGAGCAGGTTGTCAAGAGGATCCTCCCCTACGTCGAGGGCACCGTCGACTACGGGTTGCACTACCCGAGGTGTCCCGGTGCGGAGCACTTCATCGGGTACAGCGACAATGACCTTGCCGGCGACATCGACACAAGCAAGAGCACCAGCGGGACGCTATTTTTCCTCAGCAAGTGTCTAATCAGCTGGCAATTGGTCAAGCAGCAAGTGGTGGCTCTGTCCGGTTGCGAGGCAGAGTATATCGCTGCCACAACCGCTTCGATTCAAGCTCTCTGGTTGGCTCGGCTACTAGGCGATCTCCTGGGCAGAGACGCAGAAGCAGTGGAGCTCAGGGTGAATAGCAAGTCCACCTTGGCCTTGGCGAAGAACCTTGTCTTTCATGAGCGCAGCAAGCATATCCGAATCGAGTACCACTTCATCAGGAGCTGCTTGGATGAGGGGAGCATTGGAGTTTATTTGCGGAATGTTAGAACTATCCATGCCAACAAGTTCAAGTTCTTATGGGAGTGTCAAGTTGTATACATCAGAAGGGATTAACATAGAAACCATTCATCATTTTTATTAAACTAGGTTATAAATATAGATATACCATTACGTTGCGAGTTGTTTGTTTTTAGGTAATATTTGGCAAGTTAAGCAAATTTCTGTGCTTTTTCTTGGTTATAAAGTATGTACTGATTTGCTAATTTCTCATCGCTATGTGTTGGCCATCATAAGTATGCAGCCTTTGATGATGATAATTCTAGATTTTTAAGGTGCCTAAATAGAACCAACCAGTTTTGCTGGCATGTTAGGATGAATGTGCCGGTCTAGCCTACGGCTGTAATCCCGTAGACCTTGTAGGGCGCTCGTTAGAAGCGCGCCGTTTATATGGTTAAACTCTTCTTCTTAATTACAATGATGCTCAAATCTTTTGTGTCATTACTACATAATTGATAATCACCGCTGCCACTTTCGCCGTCGGTTTGCTCAAAACTGGCAGTGATACTCATCACCGCCGGTTCGTTCGTGTTACGAACCTTTGGCGATAATCGCCCCCTTTTTCACCAACGATTCTTAACCCAAATATGCCGTAAAAATCATTTCATCAACGGTTCGTAATACGAACCGGTGGTTTGATTTGTGTTGCAGCCCAATAAAATTCATAACTTTTTCTAACAAAGTCGAATGAAAACCAACTTTATTTGAAAGCTGTAGAACTTTGTTGTTGATGACTTTTTCGTTTGAAATCATTTACTCACCCAGAATTCTGTTATAAGCTCTTAAATTTTGAAATTCAATTATCTCGAATCGTACAAACAACCTCAGATGGAAAAACGACCAAAGTAAAAGTTGTAGAACTAGATGTAATCTACAACTTTGTAGTTGAGAACTTTTTTCATTATAAATCATTTATGGTCTCAAATTTGAATCTGAAGTTCTAAAATTTTGAAATTCAAAATTTTCAAACGACCTCGGATGGAAAATCGACCAACCAAAGTTGTAGATCTCGATGAGATGAGAACTACAACTTTGTAGTTGATGACTTTTTCATATAGAATCATTTGAGGTCCAAACAGTATGGCTGAAGTTTTGACGATTTGAAATTCAAATTTATCAAATGACCTTGGATGGCGATCAAAACGACCAACACATCAAAGTTGTAGATCTCGCTCAGAACAACAACTTCGTAGTTGATGACTTTTTATCTGAAGTCGTTTAGGTTTCTAAATATTCATTTTAAAATCCTAAGAAGTTAATACTAAAAAATATACATGTTATATGAACACAAGTGACTTATGGTGGAGTGGTTAGAAGAGTTACATGCAACTATGCAAGGACACATGTCTTAGGTTTAGAACCCAGCACCATATAGCGCACGGATTTTCGCGCGAAAAATCACGTGACATGTAACTTTCCGGGATTAAACCAAAATTTTTTGCTATTTTGAGACCTGTTTTTGGAATTTTTGAAAATCCTAACCACCACCGGCTGGTAACACGACCAGTGGTAATAACTTGTCATCACCGCCAGTTTCCAACTTGCCAAAACAGACGGTGAAGGGCTCTAGAACCAACGATGATGAACTTTCTGTAGTAGTGTGCATTCGAGAAAAGATTATGCCAAGAAAGGAGGAAATTGATTAGCCCGGTAAAGACTAACTAACATATTCTGGCAGTAATCAACTCATGCTTAAATACCAAAGTTTCTAGTATTAGGAATGCCTTAATAATTGTAAAACTTAATTGGGTCAAGGAAATCAATCCACAAAGAGCAATGGAATTATTTTGGCAATATGGCTCCTCCATTAACTTTAAAAGGACAATATTCATGATTTGCCTGGTAGTGACCAATTTTTGCAAAATATCATGCATGCATAGAGTCTATTTATATGAACAGTTTATGGATCAATGCGTCACATTTGAGCAGAACATATCTGCCAAGAACACATATACAAGACGACGAAGCATTCATTCTTTAGAGCATGGAGAAACACACGCTGCACAATTATGTACTAGTGTTTCTTTCGGTTCTACTCCTCGGATGCTTTTTCCATTCATGCGGAATGTAAGTAAAATGAATAAAAATGTCGCCTCCAATGTCTTCCAATGCTCATTACTAGTATAAAACAACTATTATTTTTTTGTCATTCTTGTAAAAATACATAATTCTACAATCTATTAATTTTCTTTCTTGTAAGATTGACCAAGAGGGACACTGATGAATGCATAGATTCATGACGTCGGTTTCACGCTTGTTCTAGGGCCATTAATTCTGTGTATTTATGCATGTACTTACTTAACATATTTTCTTTTCATGTGTGAAAATAGGTCGAGCAGTCATGGATGAAATGGACAACCAGAATGTCTATGCATATGGACCGTGCATCCAAAGTGACATAAGACGTTGCCGCGGACCTGTTATTCTGTGCTATTGCTGTGTCAATGATAGAACTCGTTGCTCTGGCATGTTAAGGCAGTGCGAAAGAATGTGCTCGGTGCAGAAAATGAATTAATGTTACTTGAAATATTGTACGGGGTAATTAATTCCTATGCGGGAGTTGCGTATGAGCAGTGGGAATTAAATGAATAAAAACGCAGTGCAATGTGTGTGTGTTGCTGCTTTCTTGCTTTGGCTCATGAACGTGTCATATACTCATATATGTTTTTAAGAGCACGACTGCATGGATTATGTTGAACTTAAGAGCTTTGTTACGGTGCTTGAGAGGACCCACGAATGCAGTATCATTGTGTTAAAGAAACAGGGTAGTCCTTCATTTGTATGTGCGCATGGTATGCATGGTCATTTGACACCGGTTTTCTCTTGGAAACTGAGAGACGGGACGCCAACGGCCGGCATGCCATGTCGGCGTAAACATGCAGCTCGTGCGAAACGAGCAGAGGCGGCGGAGCGCGCGCGCATGCCCGGTTGTCACGCGCGTGCGGCAGCGGCCATGGCCCGTGGCCCGTGGCTGAGCCAAGAAAAGCATTCGCGCTCAGGCTACCGGTGCCGACGACGGCCGCTGCGCCGCCGATTTTCCGCAGGGAGACGACGGATCGAGCGCTCGTTTAGTTTCCCAAATATTTTGGGAAATGTAACTGTAGCGCTATTATAGCATTTTCGTTATTATCTGATAATTATTGTCTAATCATGGTCTAACTAGGCTTAAAAGATTCGTCTCGTCTATTTCGTCTAAACTGTGTAATTATTTTATTTTTTATCTATATTTAATGCTTCATATGTCTAAACATTTGATGTGATGAGAATCTAAAATATTTTAAAAAATATTTTAGGAACTAAACAAGGGCCGAGATGAAGACGACGTGGAGCTGCTGGAGAATGAATAGCGTTTGTGTGGCTAGTGGGAAGGCTGACCTGCAGGCTGTCGGCTGCTCTCCATTTTTCTTCTTCTCTGCGCCACGTGGGCTTGCTCGGTTGGTTGCCAAGAGCCCAAGATTTCCTGAGCTCCGAGCGGGCGGAGAGGCTGGCGCCTGTCGGTGTTGGTGGGATAGAGGGTGAAAAAGTTTGGGTTCAGTTACTGTAACATTTTTTGTTTTATTTGGTAATTTATATTCAATCATAGATTAATTAGGTTCAAAAGATTTGTCTCGTGATTTACAACTAAACTGTGTAATTAGTTTTTTCTTTCGTCTACATTTAGTACTCTATGTATATGCCACAAGATTTGATGTAACAGGTAATATAGTACTTTTTGGGTTCATTTTTTGGAACTAAACAGGCTCATGGTCAGCTGCCAAGCTTGTCAGCTCAGCTGGGCCGGCGTGATGGGATGGGATTGGGAATTTGGGATTTTGTTGCCAAGCTTGTCAGCTCAGCTGGGCCGGCGGCTCATGGTCATGGGCTGCGAGGTTTCGCATTCTCCAGTTTCAAGGCCCACAGCGCTGAGCAAACAATCTTCTGGAAGTACTCGTAGGAGGTAACCAAATTTCTCTAGTGCTCAAGCCTCCAAGCAAGGAATCATAACGACGAGGCACAACTCACTTTAACAGAGGCACCAAACAAATATTTTTGTGTGATTGGATCAATTTCCCCAAGTGTCGAAAGATTTTGAGTTGAGATTAGGAGTTGTTAGAGATAGTTTTTTTTTTGCCAAAAATCAAGATTGGAAGTGGGTTTTGGAAACTCTTGGAGATGCTCTTAGCTTTCTATTATCCCCTGGAAATGTCACGGAGAATTCTTAGGGCCTATTGGATCCGCTGCTCTATACTTTAAAGCTAAAGTCCTAAATAAGTGGTTTAAAGTTAGCTTTAAACTTTAGTATCAGCAGGATTATCTAATGCACAGTCTACTCCGGTGCGTCCAGATTCAGCATTATCAGGACGAGTTCAGCTTGGTACAGATCTATCAGCATCAGCTTTATCAGGTCCTATACCACAGAGTAATCAAACTCCTGCTAATTGGTGGGGATATGGTATGCCTCCGGAGCCATCTACTGTCAATCACGGATTATCTCAAGTGTTTGACGCAGCGGGAAAAACTCCTATCCCATCGGTTGGTTTGCCGATAGCCCAAGCGCCTCAATATATTACAACTACTGTACAACTGAGTCTAGGAGGTTTTCAGGCGTCTGTGGGTCAAACATCTAGCTCAAGTCCATCGGCAAATTTGTTACCAATGCAGCAGAAGGCTTCTATCACCAGTCAACCTGGAGTTCAGGTTATGCCTCAAGTTGGATGTAATTATCCAGCAATGCCAACAAGTTACCAGCCATCGGCAAACTTTGTGCCGATGAATACTAATAATTGGTCAGGGCAGTTTCCTACTCAACATACAGTTCAGCCAAGTCAGCAAGCCACAGGAGTTCATCAAGGTCACGTGCATGCTGGTTTTCAGAATCAAGCATCGGCAGCTCAGCCGATGAATCCTTTTCAGCAGGTTAATGGACCACAGTTAGTAGCAAATATGCCAATTGCTGGAGATCGTGGGCAACAAAGGTATGCAGAAAGGTATCAACAGATACCTCCAGCAGAGATTCAACCATATCGTCAGCAAGATGTCGATGTTTTTTGGGCCGATAAGATAGCAGAAATTACGAGGGATCAATTTGGGATCAAGCCCAAGGTTAATACCTATTTATATCGGACTCCGTATCCTCCGGCATATGATTTAATTCCTCTCCCAAATCGTTACAAAGTGCCAGATTTCACTAAATTCTCTGGGCAAGACGATACATCAACCATGGAGCATGTTAATCGTTTTATTATTCAATGTGGAGAGGCAGCTTGTAGAGATGAATTGAGAGTTCGTCTGTTCTCGTCATCTCTATCCGGATCAGCATTTACGTGGTTTATTTCACTACCGCCAAATTCTATCATCACCTGGGCTGATCTGGAAAAGCAATTTCATAAGTATTTCTTTGCTGGAATTCATGAAAAGAAACTTACCGATTTGGTAAAGATGAGACAGCGCAATGATGAATCGGTAGAAGGTTTTGTGCAAAGGCTACGAGATGTAAAGAACAAATGTTATAGTTTGGTATTGGATGATCGGCAGCTTGCCTATTTAGCCTTTCAGGGATTATTACCACACCTTAAGGACAGATATGCTTCTCAGGAGTTCGAAAGCCTAAGTCATTTAGTACAAAGGATTTCTGATCAAGACACTAGGGTTTTTAAACCTAAGAGAAATTGGAACAAGAAAGTTTCATTTGTTGAAGAGGCGGAAGATTCTGATTCAGATAATGAACCAGTTATCGGTTTGGCAGAGTGGGTTAAGAATAAGAAGCCGATATCTTATCCCTTTGGTCACAAAGAACCAGAAAAGTTTACTTTTGATGTCACCAAAGCCGATAAAATATTTGATCTTTTGCTTCAGGAGGGCCAGATTAAATTGTCACCCAATCATGTGATCCCATCGGCAGAAGAGTTGAAGCATATGCTGTATTGCAAGTGGCACAATGCAACTTCACACAGTACCAATAAGTGCAAGGTGTTTAGACAGCAATTGCAGTTAGCTATTGAGTCTGGCAGGATAAAATTTGGCAATTCCAAGATTCAAAAGCCAATGAAAATTGATCAACATCCTTTTCCAGCACATATGTTGGATGCTGAAGGGAAAATTAAGGTGTTGACATCGGTAGCTGCTGAAAAGAATGCATCAGTAGATCCCCAACATCGGATAACTACCGATGATGCAAAAGGCAAGGGGCTATTGACGGAAAGTGGCGGTTCTGGAAGACCTCCTCGATCTGGCGTCGTGATTACTCATCGAAGACAACAGGAAGGTTGGCGTCAGCGAAGGGACCGGTATCAACGACAACAAGAGGAAAGGCGTCAAGAAGAGTGGAATCGGCATAAGGATCATTGGAATTGTCCGTTTTTTATTCATTGTTGGGAAGAAGGTATTAAGTTACCTACAGTTGAAAATTGTCCAGAGTGCAATGGCTATTATGGAGATAATCATCCTGCAAGAAGGTTTCAATTTGGTAATCAAGGTTTGCTTATTAATGAGCCGATCAGAAGGAGAGCATCAGTACATGATCGGCTGGGGGGCAGGCTCAGTGTGCACGAAAGGCTTGGTAAACGCGTTGCATATTTTCCAAGGAACCAAGAGGAACTCGAAGAGATGGCAAATGCAAGAGTTCCTGATGAAGAAATATTTTACAGGGATCCTAATATACGTCGTGTGGAGACAACTAGGACTTATCAGCCAGTGTGGAAAACTAAGCTTCCTCAATGGTGTCCAGAAGGTTTGACAAAGACACAGAAGAGAAAAATGCAGCGAGAGCGTCAAAAAGATTTATATCAAGAAGAAAGCCCCTCCAATGAGAGATCTGGTAACCAGCAGTGGCAGATAAGGCACAAGAATAAAGGTCCATCGGCAGATGTCAATATGGTGTTTATGTTGCCGATGGAATTTTTGGCTCTGTCTGACAGCGAAGAAGAGGCTGTTTCCTCTGATTAGATAGCTCAATTAATGTTAGATCCAATGATGGCTGTTTTTGAGAAGCCTGCTGATGATGAGAGACAACACCTCAAGGCTTTGTTTGTAAAAGGCAGAGTTGATGGGAAGCCTGTATCTAAGATACTTATTGATGGAGGAGCTGCGATTAATATCATGCCTTATGTGATGTATCGGAAGCTTGGTAAGGGAGATCAAGACTTAACTAAGACCGATATGATGCTAAAGGATTTTGAAGGCCATGTGTCACCAGCTAAAGGGGCAGTATGTGTTGAGTTGACCATCGGCAGTAAAACTTTGCCGACAACTTTCTTTGTTATTAATGGCAAGGGTGCATATAATTTACTTTTGGGAAGGGATTGGATTCATGCTAATTGTTGTGTTCCTTCTACAATGCATCAATGTCTGGTACAATGGATTGGAGATAAGATTGAAGTTGTTCCTGGTGACTCTTCTTATATCATTGCATCGGCAGAATCAGATACTTATGAACGAACCAAGTGCATATCGGGAGAAGCCTGGGAAAAAGAGTTCCTTAAGATTGTTGATTATGAAATTCTACCGATCCAAGCAGTCGGTTCTGAAGAAGAGTTTTAATGGATAGATTTGCCGATGATGGAAAATTAGGTCAAGGATTTACATCGGCAGATGATTTAATAGAAGTAGATATTGGTGATGGTGATAGGCCAAGGCCCACTTTTATTAGCTCTAAGTTAGATTCCAAGTGTAAACAACAACTAGTTGATTTGTTAAAGGAATATAAAGATTGTTTTGCTTGGGATTATACTGAAATGCCTGAATTAGACCGATCTATAGTTGAACATCGGTTGCCTATTAAATCTGGATTTCGGCCACATCAGCAGCCGGCTCGCCGATGCAATCCTAATATACTCCCTGATATTAAGGCCGAAATAACCAAGTTAATTGAGGCAAAGTTTATTCGGCAGTGTCGATATGCAGAGTGGATTTCTAATGTGGTTCCTGTATATAAGAAAAATAGAAAACTCCGTGTTTGTATTGATTTCAGGAATCTTAATAAGGCCACACCGATGGATGGTTATCCAATGCCGATTGCTGATTTGTTGATTGATGCTGCAGTAGGGCATCAGATTATTAGTTTCATGGATAGAAATGCGGGTTATAAACAAATATTCATGGCTGAAGAAGGTATTTCCAAGACTGCTTTTAGATGTCCAGGTCATGTGGGATTATTTGAGTGGATAGTTATGACATTTGGTTTGAAAAATGCCGGTGCTACTTATCAGAGAGCTATGAACTTTATTTTCCATGAATATATCGGCACATTGGTAGAAATCTACATTGATGACATAGTGATTAAGTCTGGAGACATCACAAAGCATCTAACCGATCTACGGAAGATACTGGAGTGCACAAGAAAACATGGATTAAAGATGAATCCCAATAAATGTGCATTTGGTGTATCGGCAGGACAATTCTTGGGTTTTATGGTGCATCAGAGGGGCATTGAAATTAGTAGAAAATCTATTGAGGCAATCAACAAGGTTGTTGCTCCTGCCGATAAGACTGAATTACAATCCTTGATCGGTAAGATTAATTTCATCAGAAGGTTTATATCTAATATGTCAGGCAAGATCAAAGCTTTCAGTCCATTATTGAAATTGAAAGCCGATCAGGAGTTTAAATGGGGGGATGAACAACAATTGGCTTTAGATCAGATTAAGAGTTATTTAACAAATCCTCCAGTGTTAGTTCCACCCCAGCATGGAAAACCTTTCAGATTATATTTATCAACTGAAGATGCTGTTATTGGTTCAGCTCTTATTCAAGAATTTGAAGGAAAGGAGCGTGTTATCTATTATTTGAGCAGACGATTAATAGATGCTGAAACCAGGTATTCGGCCATTGAGAAATTATGCTTATGTTTATATTTCTCCTGTAGTAAATTGAGGCATTATTTACTATCGGCTGAATGTACTGTCGTATGCAAAAATGACGTAGTCAAATATATGCTATCTATGCCGGTATTAAATGGTAGGATTGGTAAATGGATTTTAGCGTTATCAGAATTTGACCTACGTTATGAATCGGCTAAGGCAGTTAAAGGACAAGTTATGGCCGATTTTGTTACTCAACATTGCAACACGGTGGATTCTTTGGAAGTTGCTCCATGGACACTTTTCTTTGATGGGTCTACTTGTGGTGAAGGGGCAGGCATCGGCATCGTGTTGATTTCCCCTTAGGGGAAGAAGTATGAATTCTCATTGCCGATCGTTGCTACATCGACAAACAATCAAGCTGAGTACCAAGCCCTGATAAAAGGATTAGAATTGCTTAAAGAAATTCAGGCTGATGCTGTTGAGGTCTTTGGTGATTCTATGCTAGTTATAAATCAGTTGATTGGAGTTTATGAATGCCGAAGTGAAATTCTAATTTCATATCATGAAAAGTGTTTGGAATTGTTAAAAGGGTTTAGGAGTTTTCATCTGGAGCATATTTCCCGGATGCATAATGAAGAAGCTAACCGATTGGCTTAGCATGCTTCAGGATATCAATCTGTTCAAGAAGCATTGACATTGGTGGCTGATGCCGATGTGTAACACCCTGTGTTTTGCATCATCTTAAAAATCACTAAAAATTTGAACTTTTATTAAATTTACAACAAATTTAAACTTGATTAGTTATTTTCCCTCACAACCGTTTTAAAAGAAAATGCTTTTCCAAAACCCTGCATCAAAGTTCACCATATAGATTTAGTATAGAACGTTTGAATTATTTGCTTGCTTGATTGAGTGATGAAATGCCTGATTGTCTGATTGTTTGTTCGTCTGGAATTTAATTGCGGCACCAAAATGACCTCTAATCATCAATTGCATTCTTGAAATATTTAAAACCTTTTCATTATATCATAGAAATAGATAATGCATCGTAAGTATAAACAATATTTAGTTAGCTTCTCTGCTTTGTTATATTAGCCACCGCATCACTAGGTTACATGTTTAGTTGTTCTTCATAATATGAGTTTACATTTAGTCTTTATGCATAAGAAATCCTTGCCTTTAAATTCTATCATATAGAATATATATATATATAATATTTAGATATACCTTATGGTTACATTCTTTATTTTCCTAGTATTAGAAATGCATCAGTATTAAATGATACATGCCATCTTATTATATTTAATTAATTCCCTTTCTTAATTCTCATCATGGCTAAAATGATAATGGTTAGTTACACTGGAATATATTTTATGCTAGTTGTGCATTCTTTAGTTAGTAACCCGACATTCTTTAATCAGTAATACTTCATGATATATACACGTATATACATGACTCGGTTAAGTAGGCATACATCGTCATCGAGTAGGTTTACATATACACATACATTGCTTAATTACAAAAATAATAATGAATTTAGAAATAGGAACCCCTACTGTGTACGCTTCCTCCCACTTGGTTCATTTCAGCAACGGCAGAAGCAGCAGGCCTTTCCCTCCCTCCTCTCTTCTTCCACTTACACGTGGGGCCCAGCCATCATTCGCACCCTCTCCAAAATATCAGCACCAAACAGCGCAAGCTCTGTGCCGAACCGACTTCACCCGTTGTCATCTTCCCGAAGCCGAGCACGTGAAGCACGAGCTGGCCACGAAACCGCCTCAGGGCCTCGTCGTCTTCCTGCGCCAGTCCTGGATTCCCGTTGACAGCTCAACCATGCTGCCGGCAAAAATCTCCATGCTGCCGGAAAATATCGGCTGCTCCAACCGAACTCCCGGGGCTATAAATAGCCACCGGGAGTTGCCGTCGACGAGCACTCCACCGCGACCCGGAGTTCGGAACCGACGCCGATGAGGCCTGCCGAGGGGCACGGCGCCCCTGCCTCGACGCACCGGAGCCGAGCTTCGAGCACGCGAAGGGAACGTCGAAGCAACTGGAGACGTCGCTGTGGTCGTTGCGCAGCTACTCCTCCTCCCCGTCCTATGCACAGCCGCGCCGCCCACGCCCGCGCACTGCCGCACGCCGCCGACGCGAGCCGCAAATGCTCGCCTCGCCACCACAGAGCCGCCGTGCACGCAGCCCCGCAGCCCCGCTGCCTCATCGCCGCCCCTGCCTCGCAGCCCCGCTCCGCACCAATCCACAGCCAGCCCGCCGCCCGCTAGCACCTCCAGTGCCGCCGCACGCCACACGCCGGAGACCGCCGTGCGCTGCCGAGCCGCACGCGCCGCCGCCGTCCCAAGCACCAACTTGCCGCGAACTGCCACCCTGCTCTGCCTACTCGATGTGCCGGCTCCCCTTTCCTTTCCCCTTCCCTCTGTCTCTTCCTTTCTCTATCACGCTCTTTCTCCCTCTGGCTTCGTGACCGAGCGGATGGATGGGATGAGGACGGACTGAATGGCCAGAACCACGTGAATTCACCCATCACCTCTCTCTTTTCTCCCCTAGACCCGGTGCACTAGAATATTGAGAGAGGGAAGAGGACCACCAGATCGGTCCACCAAAACAGCAGGAGGCAACGCCCTGCCAACTGCCACAGCTGCTGAATTCCAAAATAAACTGCTAAGGGTACCCGGGAACGTACACCGAGTGTTAAAAGGTGAGTTTATAAATATAGAAAAATTCATAGAAAAATTCTAGAATCAACTAGAACTCCTCTAGGCCACAAATATATAACTGTTACCCAATCTAAGTAGATAAAATTTGTAGAAATATTTTCCATGCTTACTTCAATCGCGAATAGTCGGTAGATTTTAGAAATTCATATCTCGTTCGATTTAATTCCGAATGACGTAATTCTTTAACCATAAATCCTATAAAATAAAACCCTACATATTTAAAACACTTAAACCTAATTTTTGGTGTCCATTTAAATTCTAGATTTGTTTGCCTTGATTTACTTTATTAGTAATTATGCTGTAGACGCATATATTAGATTAAACGCTCCGTAAACGATCACTTAAATATAACTACACGAATAAACATAACGTATACTTAGTGATACAATTGCATCTGTATAAATATAACCGTAGTAGTAATATAGAGGAACATAAGATATACATGATAGAATTATAAAACACGCGTTAGAATTATAAAATGGACGCGCTATAACCAACATATATAAATATAGTACTAATATATAAATGCAATAGTAATATAACATATGCGCGGTAGAATTAAAGTATCTGCATGCTAGTAATAATAATATACATATAATAATAAAATGAAATATGCGCTTTACAAATATAAAATATTCTCGGTAGTATTATAAAATATAACGTTACGCGATGGAATATATATAAAAACCCAGAGATATAGTAGTGTACCGATAGTATCACCTACACACTATATATGGCTATGTCCCATACCCGGAATACGTCCATGTATGGCTAACCCTAATCACCATCCTAACCGAACCCGTAGGAACCCCTTGTGGGATGGAGTACCTCCATCCGAGTATTACTTCAGATTGACATAATAGTGATCACCATAGGAAATGATCCATCGCCCAACTAGGATCAACCCGTCTAGGAACGATTGCTGCCGTGCTGGTTTGACATGCCTTGATTGTTATTTTCTCGTTTGTGTGTCTTGCTTGTCAACGTTAGTTCGCGTAGGATCGGAGACGCAGAGATTACCCACTGGACCCCAGAAGCACCACCAACACCGGAACAATGAAGGAACGACAACCTTGGATATACTCATCAGCGAGCAAAGGCAAGTCCTAATCCCCATCTATTCCCTACATTTCCATTCCTTTAATTATTCCCCTTCTACCACCTCCACATTTTGCTAGCCTCCACCATAAACCCACTATACCTAACCCTACCAACCACTAATCTTAATATATACTACTTAAAAACCTCTTTCATATATTGATATTGAATCATGATGAATTATGAGAATTATTTATGATAATGTGATTTATGAACTTGAGGATAATAACTATGAAACTTAAGTTGGTAAAATTGGACTAAACCTCGACAGGGGGCGAGTTGGGGTAATTCATGTGGTATGGGTTACCTTGGCAGGATAGCCTGTGTGGGATCCTGCGGGAGATACTCGCCTCGGTCACATAAGGACCGGTTCATTGGCCATCTCGCCTAGCCAGAATTTCGTACAGCCACATGTCTATATGGGTAGACTTGATCTCACACCCCGTTAGATTGAAGTATGATTTTCACTAGGAGGCCGGAGTGGCAACGGACTAACAGGAGAGGACACGGCTGCTGTGTGATCTACCGTGGTCTGATCGGCATGGTTGCTTTGTGGTCTTCCATGTAAAATTTATTGTTGTGCCGTGTGCGAGCACCCTTTTATTATTTAATCTGGATGCTATGTGATCATCCACCGGATGCTGTGTGATCATCCAACCACTCGATATTCTAGGATGCTGTGTGATCATCTTGATGCTTGTGGGTTCCGGTCCCTGAGTAGTCCGTGGTGGAATTATATGGAAATCTAAGGTAGCGCCCTCTCGGGTATGAGGTCTCGTTAGGCCTGTCTAAGCCATGACGATGGTATCGACTACGCCTATCATGTGGGGAAATTTGTACACCTCTGCAGAGTTTCTTAAATCTATTCGAATAGCCACGTCCTTGGAATGGGCAACCGCTGGGATGAGGTCCCCAAATGATTAGACTACAACAACTGTGATACTCTGGTAAGATGTATTTATGAATTTGGCAATCTATATTCAACTCGGGAACTGGTGAGGATGGTAATACCCTGCCAGGGCCCAACCTATATTTATGACTACACTCTACCATCTTTACCACTAACCACCTCTCCCTCTATATATATAGCCTCCATCCACCTCTCCACCCAAAGTTAGGGCTTGCTGAGTACGTATGTACTCACCCCTTCTCCACTATATGTTTTTAGGAATGAAGCTGTAGGAGTATATCCGAGGATGAAGCTACCAAGGACTACGCAAGGATAGAACGTCTGGAGCACACTCGAAGGCGGAGCCGAAGAAGTTACACTGGGACTACGATGACCGGGTTGTAGGAATACGCTTAAGGAATAAGTCTAGGGTTACGTCCGCACTCCAAGTTGCCTGTAGGAATGGAGCCATGTTGTTATAGGACCGCTGTCTTAGATCTCTGATATACAATGTAAGGCCAGTGGCCCAAGCTATGTAATATGAACTTTGTAATGTGTTTCCCATTATCAATAAAAGTATGGTTTTTGATATCAATCTTGTTCGAATTGTGCGTATCAGCTACTGATCCAGGGACTGATACTTGATGCACAGTGGACCCTAAATTAGGGGCCCGACACGATGACTGGAGAAAGGAAATCATTAATTATTTAAAGGATCCATCTGAAAAGGTTGAAAGACGCATAAGGTTCCAAGCGACAAAATATGTACTCCTCGATGATGAATTATATTACCGTACCGTAGATGGAGTTTTACTCAGGTGTGTTAGCATAGAGGAATCAAAAAGCCTGATGAGTGAAATTCATGAAGGAGTATGTGGGGCTCATCAGTCAGCATTTAAGATGAAATGGATGATCAGAAGAAATGGATATTATTGGCCGGCTATTCTTGAGGATTGTTTTAAATATTTTAAAGGATGTCAGGAATGTCAAAAATTCGGTAATATTCAAAGAGCACCCGCATCGGTTATGAATCCCATAATTAAACCGTGGCCGTTTAGGGGTTGGGCTATTGATCTCATCGGTCAAATTTATCCACCATCGAGTAAAGGGCATAAGTTTATTCTGGTTGCTACCGATTATTTCACAAAGTGGGTTGAAGCAATTCCTTTGAAAAAGGTGACATCGACTAACATGGTTGATTTTGTGAAGGAGCATATTGTTTACCGATTTGGCATCCCTCAAACCATCACTACCGATCAGGGCACTATGTTTACGTTAGGAGAATTTGATGAGTTTGCTATAAGTATGGGAATTAAAGTTTTGAATTCTTCACCATATTATGCCCAAGCTAATGGCCAGGCTGAAGCATCTAATAAGAGAATTATCAAACTTATTAAGCGCAAGATCAAAGAATATCCTAAAAAGTGGCATACAATATTAAATGAAGCTTTGTAGTCATATCGGATGGCATGTCATGGTGCAACCAAGGTATCACCTTATCAATTGGTGTATGGACACGATGCAGTATTACCTTGGGAAATTAAGATTGGTTCTAGGCGAATGCGCTTTCAGGGTCAACTGACAGCTGATGATTATGATATTCTTATGAAAGATGAATTGGAAGATGTAGCAGGTCATCGGTTAAAAGCTTTGGTTAGTATCGAGGAGAATAAGAAAAGAGTGGCTAGGTGGTATGACAAGAAAGTAAAGGTAAAGGAATTTGCCGATGGTGAATTAGTATGGAAATTGATTTTACCGATTGGGACTAAAAGTTCTAAGTTTGGCAAATGGTCTCCTAATTGGGAAGGTCCATATCGGATAAATCAGTCTGTTCCTGGTAATGCGTATATTCTTGAAACTCTCGAAGGAGTTGTATTTCCCAGAGTGTTAAATGGAAAATATTTAAAGAAGTATTACCCTAGTATCTGGATAGATGCATAAAAAGTATAGTTGCCGATAACAATCCTATCGGCTGGATTTAAAACAAAGTATCAATTGTGCCGATGTGCTAATTTAACAAAGCCTGGATAGCTGATATCGCACGCAGGCAAATTTCATCGGCTTCTTTTAACTCTTTGGCATCTTCATCGGCATTTCCTTCCACAGGTTTAATTTTCTTTTTCAAGGCTAAGGTCTTGCGAGCTTGAGCATCTCGTTCCTGTTGAAGGGCTTTAATGGCGTCGGGAAGCTGGTCTTCTTCTTGTTTAGCTTGAGTCAGAGCTGTCTCAACCTTTTTCAGTTCAGCTAGCAGGGCTGCTTTCTTTGCCGATAGATCTGAGATTTTCTGTCTGATATCGGCACTGGAGGCTTGCAAATTGTTGATGCTCTTGTGCTTCTCGTCGGCAGTCTGCTTCAGCTGTAGCATTTCTTCTTTAAGTTGAGACTGAGCTGCTCTGTCAGCAATACGATGAACGGCCCTTTGATATTGAAGCTGTCTGCTCTCCAGATGGACTGCTGGAAAGATAATTTCTTCAATATTAGCGGGAACTTGGCCGCGGATCGCTTTGAAGATAGACCTCGCAGGATCCGAGTCGATCACCAATTGGACAGTGTCTTGCTGTAGCAGATTTAGAAGGGTTTCCAACTTTGCCGTAGGTGTCCGATGATATTGTTCCCAACGCCAGGGAGGAACTCGCTTCTTCTCCGTCGTCATCAGAAACATCGATAGCAAAAGAGAATAAGCTATCGGGAGAGTCTTGTTCCTATGAGATAAAGAGAATTAGAAATCCTGTTTATGATATTTGAGGATATAATAAACCAAGTAATTGATTGGTTTACCTGCTTCAGAGCGATTTCTTGAGCTTGGCTTGAGGGAGCAGCTTGTAAAGGGTCATGCGAAGGATCAGCAGAAGATGCCAATGGAATGTCTTCTATGACCACATCGGTAGTCGGCCCTTGAGGTACAATTGCCGATGTTGTATCTTGGGCAGGAGCAGTTTGTTCAGAGGGCTGATCGACGGGTGTTGGAGCTGACGCAGGGGCTGGTGTAGGTTTTTATCGTTTCTGTTGAATCTCAGCATCGGTCAAAGCTTTACGTTTTTGTTATGCTTCAACAGCAACTGGCTGGGGGGCATCAACATCTGTTGGTTGGGGAGCCTGTATGATCGGTGTGCTTACCGATGTATCCATTTGTTGCTGCAAAAACAGGTATAAGATTAGATGTTTAATAGAGAAAAATAAAAATAATAATAAGAGAATACCTCTGAAGGAGGAGTAGAAGTTGCGGTGCTTGGTAGAGTTGCCGATGATGATCCAGCTGCAGCTTGTACACCCTGATAGTTGTATGTTAATATGAAGTGTATCGGCAGAAAAGAGAGTAAGCTAGATTGTTACCTTAAAAGCCTTGATCAGGCTTGAAGCAACAGCCTTTGGAGAAGCCCTGGATGTTCCCAATCTTGGTCTAGAAGTGCCGATTTTGGTGCGAGCCCTTTGGAAGGTCAAGGCTTCTAGGGTGGGGGCGTTGTAACCGACTACTGAAATTGGAGAGGCTGGATGGAGATTGAAGGGTTTTCCGCTTTTGCTTATCGATGGAACTGGATCATCAGCCTGTTTCAAGGAAGGTTAGCTGCCGATACACATAATAAAAGGAAGGAAAAGGGCAAAAGTTGAAAGGAACTTACTGCATTATCAGGAATAGCATAATCGGGGTCGATCAGGTGCCGATATGTGTGAACAGACGTTGAAAATAGCTGTTCTTTCCACTCCTGCCACCATTGCTTATATGACTCTGTTATGAAAGAAGCTGGTGACCAGGCAGAGAGATCGACATTTGAAATATCGGCATCGGGAGCAAGTCTTACTATCCTGCTCCATTCAGTTCCGGAGGTGATGATTTCTCTGGGTTTAATCACATCGGCATAACACAGTTTGATGGGCAGTTGCCCAAAGGCCAGCTGGCGAGATACTGCCGATGGATTATAGAATTCATAAGTAATGTGGGAGGCTTTCCCGCTGCCAAATGTGTTGACTGGGATTGCTCTGGGGGTGATAATGGCCATCATGAGATCATTGTCTTGGTTCAGATCACTATCGGCAAAATTGAAGAGGAGAGGGAACTTGTTATCCTCATCAATATAAGGTACCCAAGCCC
Source organism: Saccharum spontaneum (assembly GCA_022457205.1). Lineage (NCBI taxonomy): Eukaryota > Viridiplantae > Streptophyta > Magnoliopsida > Poales > Poaceae > Saccharum > Saccharum spontaneum. The sequence continues at coordinate 46,243,865 of CM039618.1, forward strand.
TGAAGTCATGAGGGAGGCCATGGTAGAGAGTTTGGAAAAATCTGCCAATTTGATCCTCATTGGCTTCTGTTCCGGGAAGGACGATGATTGCTTCACCGAAGTTGAGAGGAGGGCGTGTTGCCGATTCATCATCCCTAAGGACGTATTCTTCAGGAATCTCTCGTGGGAATTCCTGAGCAAAGAGATCCCACTGTAAACGCTTGTGCATGTGAGCGTTTAACCACATATTAACAAACCACCATAGGCCTCCTAGATTGCCGATGGGTTCGCCAAGTATAAGCTTCTGAGATACTTGGTGGAGGAGGTGGTAGGTTGAGCTCAGGAGATATCGGCCAAGTGGGAATCTGACACCGTTGGCCAAGAGTTCTGCTGCTGGGAGGAAAGCGTTAGTTGGTCCTACCGATCGTCCACAGAAAATAAACTTTTCCAGCCACATGTTCAGGAATGTGGCATGCTCCCTTTGATTGATGGTGCCAGTCTTTTGATACTCCTGGATATATCCCGTCCAGCTGCCGATGTTGCGTGTAGTTACTCTGTATTCAGCTTTTCTGCCGAAAATATGGCCTTCATCGACAGTTGAAATGTCTAAGCCTGTGAGCATGTATACATCGGCAAGAGTAGGGGCACATGGGCCATGACCGAACATGAAGGTGTTGGTGGTGTCAGACCAAAACTGAGCAGCAGCTATCATCATGGATTCATTTTTCTGCATATCGGCAATGGACAGCCTGATACATTGATCTATTTTTCGCTCTGCCCAGAACACTTGCATTGATCTGTTGACCCTCAGAAACCAGTTTTTCCATCCTTTGGTGGGTTTGGGCCAAGAACGGAACGTGTCTTTCCACAGATTCAAAGAGAAATTCTGAGATTTGAAGGGAATACGATTGGCCTCTGCATTAATCAAATCAGTTGGATCTGGGTCGCCCATCGGACCTAAGCAATGAAGGGGGGTTGATGGGTTGGAATCACCAATGTGTTGCGAAGTTCCTAGGTTTGAAGGACCAAGAAAATGAAAGAGAAAGAAAGATGTCGACTGTAAGAATTCGCAGGAGACCGAAAGGATTAAAGTAAAAGTAATGAGAAGAAGAACAAATCGCAGGGACGTCGAAGTTAACAGCCATTGCTTCAGGAGGATGAGGGCACGAGCTGGGAACTTGAAGATGATGATGGTTCTGATGAGTTGAAGACGCGCGGTCGTTGGTTAGGGTTGCCGCTAGAGTGAGAATGCCAAAAGGTGGAGTTTGAAGGTAGAAGATGAACAGCCCGGAGGAATCTATTTATAGGTTATTTGGAGTAGGGGTATTCTTGACTTATCTCTATGCCGTATGCGGATGGATCGAGGTGGTTCAGTTGGATATGGTAACTGTTCGCTCGACAATCAAGGGATGGTATAGAAGATTTGACGGCAAGTAATCATAACTTGAAGGATATCTTGATACAAGATTTTTCAGTTCTAAAAATGATGCGTTGCGGTAAGATATTGTTGATGGATTGTTATTTTGGTATCTCAACCGTAGTTAAGGCAAAGAAGGTTGGAAAAAATGCGATATATATTGAGATACATGGATTGGATCTAGATTTGATTGAATTTGGTAACAAATCATGTTATGCTTGGAGAATGGGTGATAGCAAGCATCAGTTGGAATAAATTTCGGAGCATCAGTATCTTATACTCTGAAATTGGGGGGCATGTGTTGACATCGTTTTTGGCACGTGTCAAGATGATCAGGAAAGGCTAATCAGCAAGGGAAAGATTGCCGTGTAAATTGATAGCCAAGGAGAATAAGTTTGTTTTTAAGCGGTGACAGTGTATGAATTTAATTTGGAATGTTGCCGATGAGGTCAAGGGTGTTATTGCCGATGCCGATGGAAGAGGGTTTGGAAACTGTTGCCGATAAGATAAGGGAATGTACCGATGAAGGAAGGTATGAAGACTGCAGCCGATGAAACAGGGAATGTACCGATAGAAGGAGATCGAAGGTTGCTGCCGATGGAACAGGGGCTGTGCTGGTGAAAAGGAGGTCGATAAGAATACCATCGTGATTAAGGCGGACTATGGAATAAAATAGGAGTTGATTTCCTTATTTACGATTAGTAGAGTCTGAGTTGTGTCAAAGTCATGTTCTTTTCCTTAGACTTGGATTTAGTGTCCTAGTCGTATTTGGTTATGTTTCTATAGATCAGGGTATAAATATAGAGTGAAGGGCAATGTAATAGGGGATCAATCAATACATCAAAAACCAGCTTTTACTCTTATTTACATCTACTTTTCGGCGACTTCGTCAATTTGCATATTTTTCCTTTTTACGAGTTCTCATCGATTCGGCGAGTTGCATTGCTCTAAGTGCAATCTTTGTCGATCCTCGAGTTCCGCGTGAGTACCTCTTGGCCGTGACTTCCGGGCGTATCGCTGTTGTCAGGACCAAAGTGCTCGTATCTTCATCCTTGTCGATTAACAGGTCAAATCGACTGGCACGCTTTGGATATCGATTTCGGGTATTAGCCCTTTGTGTTTGCAGATTTACTTTTGCATCAACAATGTGCCATTGCTTTGTGACAATGAAAGTGCCGTGAAGCTAACTAACAATCCGGTTCAACATCAAAGAACAAAGCATATTGATGTTCGTCATCATTTTATTAGAGATCATCAACAAAAGGGTGACATTGCTATTGAGAGTGTGGGCACCGAAAATCAATTAGCCGATCTATTCACCAAGCCACTTGATGAGAAGAGATTTCACAAGCTAAAGAATGAGTTGAACATAATTGACTTCTCCAACATGAGTTGATGCACCCCATATATGACATGCCTCTCCTTCGAGCCCCAAGGTACAATTGTTGACATGTCATACATTCTATACTAAGGACATGTTTAGTGCATCTAGTCATGATTTCTTATGTTCTAGGCTCATTCATGAAAATTCAAATGAATTTGAAGTTTAGATGGTGCCACTATTGTTTCCATGTCTTGTATGATCTAGTGGTAGCATATAACTTGTTTAAGTAGCTTGTGATGCTAAGTGTTTAATCTAGATCACTTGTCTAAATATTTGCTTCAACATGGTGCATGATAACCCTTCTAGTGAGGTGTGAAGAAGCTTGCCCTTGGATCAAACTGAAGCATTTTATTCATGCAAGCAATCTAGGTTGAATCACAAACTTGATCCTCACCCCATAATTCAACATGATATTCTATCTAAAATTGGTCCCTTGTGGTCATTGGTGCCAAAGGGGGAGAAAAATGTTGTTCACAAAGATATTCTAAAGGGGGAGAAAACCTAAAGGGGAGAATTGATAAAAGAAGGGGATCAACTAAAATTTTGAGCACACAAGTAGGGGGAGCAAGCTCTTAAACATGAATGTTGCATTTCCATGTGCACTTCATATGTATGATGCATAGTTATGCATTTCCTTTTTCTCCGATACTTTGCTTGTGTGATGTCTCGCTAGTATAATTTGAATGGTATATTGAAGTACTAGCATGAATAGGAAGTAGTTAGATTTTTCTTACTTCATGTTTTCCAAAGTGGTACTAGAGCCTTGCTTATAATGTTGATCTCACGAGGTTTCTAGTTATCTTTGTGCTTTTCCAAGTGGTATCTAACTACACAAGGTGCTAAGATGGTGTTTATCGCTACTCCGATGGTATCACGCTTCAAAGGTCTATAATCTAAAACACTTAGCACCTATTGGTAGTCAATGCTCCTAATCTTTCCTATCTAACATGTATGCTTCCAAAATCCAAACATATAGCATACATGTAGGGGGAGCCATTGCTATCAATTTGAATTTATGATCACTTGTCCATACTTCTTACACATGGTAATATACTTGGACAATGTGACATGGGTTCAATCAAAATTTTATCATAATATCTTTGTGAAAGGGTTGTCACCAATTACCAACAAGGGGGAGATTGAAAGTCCTATGTTTGGTGTTGGTAATTAGTGACAATGCCTAAGTACTAATCCTATGCCTAAGTTGTATGTAGCATATGAGGATTAGTACATTCCAAGGTTGGTGGCAAGATGGACATGGTGATCATGATGGCCACACTTGGATTTGGATGCAACCCTACGTGATCAAGGCAAAGGTATATGCTTAAGGGTTGTGTTTTAGTAACCAAGACACCTAGTGGGTGTGGTTACATTATAGGATAGATAGCCGTACTATAAAGAGGAGAATGACGCGGCTATTGAACTCCTAAGTGCCTCTAGGTGTGCATTTCATAATCATATGCATGTGGATAGAACTAATAACGCCTCGAAAAATGATTGTGAAAATGCTAACACACATGCACATGGTGTTGATCATTTGGTGATGTTAGCACGTTTGCGAAGGCGGTGGAGTTTGAGCGGTAGAGAGGGTTTGGGGTCCTCTCTCCCTCCCGCCGAGCTTGCTCGGCGGGGTTCAGGCGTTTTCGAGGGATTGAAACGCATATTTTCCACTACGCCGAAAGACGGAAAAGAAACAGAGGCGAACGGAGGTCACAGTGGTGACCAGACGCTGGACCGGACGCGGTCTCTATTTGACCGGACGCGTCTAGTCAGTGTTCAGCGTTTGCGCGTGTCTCAACGTTTTGATCGGACGCGCAGCGCGTCCGGTCACTGTCGACCGGACGCGTCCGGTCGATCAGGGAGCTTACTGGACTCTAACCGGACGCTGGCACTGTGGCGTCCGGTCAGTTCTCCAGCGCGTCCGGTCACTGTTTCATTGTGCAATGCTCTGGGTTGACCAGCGCGTCCGGTCAGTTACGGGACCAGCGCGTCCGGTCGAGCACAGCGCGTCCGGTCGTTGCGACTAGCGCGTCCGGTCGGTGTTTCACAAAAGAGCCGTTGTGTGACCGGCGCGTCCGGTCCGCGCGACCAGCGCGTCCGGTCAGCGCGACTGCGGCTGTTTCAAGTACGTAACGGCTATATTCGAAGGGGTACGTCTATAAATACTCGTTGGCCGGCTCAAGGCTCCCTCTCTCGGACATTTGACATACTTGTGAGCACTTTGAGCTAAGCAACTCCCCTCCCACCCATCTCTCTTGCTTCTTTGCATATTCGAAGTGAGATTGAGTGATCCAAGTGCATTTGCATTGTGAGATAGCATCTAGTTGGCACTTGGTGGTTGATTTGCTGCGGGATTCTTGTTTCTCTTGGTGGTTGCCGCCACATAGACGGTTTGGAGTAGCTTGGAGGCGTTGGCAAGAGTTGGTGATTGTTCTTGGCCACCTCCAGTGATTGTGAGGGGTTTGTGCCTACCTCGGCGAAGCGCCAAAGGCAACATTAGTAAATTGCTCGTGTCATTGCAACCTTTTGCCATTTGGTAGGTTCTTGTGGCGCCTTTTGAGAGGCTCGGTGTGAGACCGATTAGCCACCGAACCACGTGGTGAAGAGGGACACAACGGGGACTAGCATGCCGGCAAGCACGTGAACCTCGGGATAAATCTTGTGTCATCGCTTTCATATTGTGATTGATTGATCCCGGTGTTCGGTTGTCTTGGTATTCATTGTTGATCATATTGGTTGGCTCAATACTTCGCCCCTCGGTGAAACTCTCCTAACTCAACTCCGCATTACTTTCTTAGTTATCTTTGCTAGCTAGTTAGCTTCGCTAGAGTAGCTCTTTTGTGTAGCTTGCTAGTTGTAGTTGTAGTTACCTTCTCGGTTTGACTTGTGCGGTTGAGTGTCATTATACTAGATTTGAGAATTGGATAGGTGGCTTGCAAACACCCCGTAGGCTAAGCAAAACTCGCATCTCGCTATTTGTTGTATTGATAAACTTGTTTAGCTTGTCTTTGTAGAAATTTTTAAAAGGCTATTCACCCCCCTCTAGCCATCAAGACCTTTCAACGGGTTTACTACAATAGCTTTTAGTGAGTCATCTTTTTAGCAATTGAGTAGCACCAAGTTTACCATAAGCCCAAATAACCTCATGATCATGTAAACGAGAATAATGTATAGCAAGAAACAATAATCATTAGTGAGCATCAATATCATCAGTATTATCATTATCATCAGTGTTCATCATTTATTCTGTAAGGGTCCAAGGCCACTCGTGACCGTGAGCACGGCTGTTATAACAGTTTTACACTCTGCAGAGGTTGTACACTTTCACTATGAGTCGTGATTTACCCTTTCGCCCGAGGTAGCTAATCTCTTGACCCACTTCCAAGGAAGGTCGGCAGGGTTCACTATGAAGTCTTTCAAAGGTTTGTCTAACAAGTTAGGGCCATTAGATTCACTCGGCAAACAGATGTAGAGCCCCCCTTCCAAATGGCACAATGACGCGCAGCCTATACACATAAGGACAGAGGTCGCACTATACCCGATTTGTCAAGCCGTTCTTACACCATGAAGGTTACTACTAACAAGCTAGAAAAGGTCCTCATACTTGACTAAAGCCAGAGCCATATAGCCCTCACAGTTGTACTGTAAGTCCCGGATGTTCGCTTACAGATAAGTCCTTATGAAAATAAACTAGAGCACCAAAAATACCCCATGCTCTAGCCCCCTTGAGCCATGTTGCTATAAAGCATCTTTTAAACGTTTCTTGCATATACCATTAGTCAAGTTACAGATCATGGTTATTTATCTTGAGCACTAGCATAAACACTACCCAATGCAATGTCCCACGGTGTCAAGGTACAGGATATAAAAGCTAGGATATCCTTAGTGGTAACAAGGTAGACACATGCACATGAATTAAGTGTATTAAAAGTGGATAGGAAACAAGGATGATCCCATGCTATACTTGCCTTAACTTAGATCCTTCTTCAAGTCCAAACCTCAATGAACTGCTTCTTGTTCACCACGTATAGCTCACCGACTAGACAAGATCATAAAGCACCACACAAGCGTCCATTCAATCATACACGAAGCATACAATAGAACTAAATTAGATTAGTACACCAAACATATGAAACAATGTATGAAAAGGTTTTAAAGATGTTCTACGCATTGCTACGAACACACAGGCGCGAAAAACACGCTAATCGAAGCTATGGTTAAAAGACATCTACCGAAAGATTTTGTTGTACAAAACGGAAAATTATAGGTCTCATTTGTTTTAACTATATAAAATCATATATATAGGATAAAATACTTTTTATAGATATTCAAAAGTGACTTAGGCTAAATTGCATTTAAATTTAGAAAACTAAAGGAGAAATCAATAATATTTTATTTATAAATCTAGTTGCACAGTTATTAATCAAGTTAGATCTAAACTATGAAATTCTAGAGATTTTGATAAAGAAAACATTAATACTAATACGTAGTTCATGTTGTGATAAATCCATTGCAATTTGAACGGACTAATTCGGAATTAAAACAAATAAGTTATGAATTAAACGAGATTTTCTTTAGTAAATTAATAGATTAAATCTAACACCGAATCTTAAAGGTAGAAAACCTAACCAACAGTAGCACTAATAGTATAAAAAGTTTGTAAAACTCTTCTACACGTTACTACGATCACACAGACGTAAAGATCACGAAATTCGGATTTAAAACGTGAAAGTTATGAATTTTCTAAGATTTCCTATAGATAAATAATTACTTTAATATAAACTCAAAAATTAAAATTTCCAAACCTACTGTACAGCACTACCAATATGTAGAGCTCGCAAATACGAACCTAACGCAATTTGAACGGGTCAAATCGGAGTTAAAACGTAGAAGATATGGCCTAAACAAGATAGTGGCAGTTTTGTAAATACCTAGTTTCGAAAATAAATCAAAATCTGGTTTTTAATGTGATCTAGATGGTGGAATTCAAGTAAATACCTCTTCTTCTTCTTGGAGTAGAACGCCTGGTGGCTTCGTCGGACGGCGACAAGAGAAGGAGGAGAAAATATAATTTACTACACGAGAGATTTCCCAAACTAGGGGCTCCTCTACGGTAGTTTTGGTGTGGTTTGCCCATGGGGTAGGTACGTATATATATAGAGAAAAACTCTCCACCTCCATATCAACTAGCGATATGGTGCTAATTGGCGTTGCACCATCCACCTCCGCTAATAGGCCTAAGTAATTATTTAAGCCTATTAGTAAATAAATGTATGGGCCTTTGAGATTTATTAAGATTATTGCACATGGGCTTTGAGCGTTGGAAAACAAATGAGAGATTTATTATTTTCGGAATTAATTATTTTCATGGATAAAATAATTCTAGAAAAGTCTAGAATTATTATTTAAGCCGCGAAAAATACTCCGAAAGCTCTGAAAATTCAGGGAAATTTTCCAGAGACATTATGGAACATGAGGAACCCAAATAAAGTATTTGGAGATCACTAAAAGATAATTTTAGAGCATCTAAAAATTGGACAATGCTCACAGACAAGTGGAAACAAGCTACAGAAAAAGTCAGAAAAATTTCCGAGAAGTTTGTAGAGATTGATTGATGGACGAGAAACTGAAAATGAGTGATTTGGGTTACAAAGAAAATATTTTAGGAAACTCCCAATGAAAACTTGAGCTAAGAAATAAGGAATTTGATCGTAGAAAAATGATATACGTATATCGGAGAAGGAAAATCGACCTAAATGTATTTTGAAAGAACAACTTGAATTCATTTTGATCTTTGGTCAAAACCAAGCAATGCAAAAACACAAATGCATCAGCATGTATGCACAACAATGTTGCTAAACCTTCTGATAGATTTTAATTTAATAAAAAATATTATTTTCCTATGTTTTCATGAGCACAAAAAGACATAATTAAATCATTTTAACTCTATTTTCAAAGAAGCAAATTTTAGGGTGTTACAATTCTACCCCCTTAAGATGAATCTCGTCCTCGAGATTCAGAAGATGGTGATCAAAGAGATAGGGCTACTTTGCCATTGAATCTTCTTCTCTTCCTCGAGTAGTTCCATCCTCTTGATAGGGATTCCGCTTTACTTTGCACACTCTAATAACCTTTCTCCAAGTAACTCGCTCAACCATTTTTAAGATGTTGATAGGGACTCCGAACAAACCTTAAGATAGCCCTATTTATTAAGCCACTTCTCTTTTCATGTTAAGAACCATAAATAAACCAATGTTTCAAACTGCGAACTTATCCTTCATATCACAACTCCTAGTACTTCTCATAAGGGCCAGCTTGAGACGCACAATCTCCAACTGGAAAGGCTAATCTATTCTTCATGTGCCAATATATATCCTCTTCTGACGAATCACTTTAGGTTATCCTTAATAGTCCATATTGCCAAATCCACAACATTGGAGTCTATACTTAGGTTAAGTTGCCCAACTCTTAAACACAACTCTTAGTCTATGGTGTCATCCGAATCTTCTAGCATAACTCTCCTTTGCTAAGGGCATTGGTAATGACTCTTACTTTGCTTCTCCAAGTGATAGCACCTTCCATGTCTAATCAACTCAAATCCAATGATAATGTCACTAACTCAACCCAATTTAGTGTAAATGCCTTCTAGACCCTTATGTTCTATGTAGATATCACTCTTATGTCCAAGAAGATAGTATCTCATGTTCCACACTGGATATCTCCATATCATGTGTCAGGTGGTCCAACTTACTTAGTTGACTTAATGCATAAGCTACTACTCTTTTTTCATAGAGCACATCATATCCCAAGTCTTGATCGGATGCATTATAGAGGAATTCTCATGCCCATCTTTATAATGCCTCCAATGACCCTCTAATAGAATCTCACTACTCCAAGGTAACTCCGAGTCACACCTGCATCCTTGGGTGGGTTCCAATTCAACACGTCACAACCTTCTTGAGTTCTCTATAATTCCACCATTAGCGATAAACTAACCAAGAAGAGAACTTCCCTCAGTCAAAACTTACTCGTCATGCTTGGTGTAACATTGAGGTTTTCTGAGTCTCCGTAGAACCAACTGTAGATGTCCAATATCTCCTTCCTATGTCATCACCGCCAACTCGTCCTGGGTATGGTGAAGATTGAACTCCCAAGTGGTGAAAGCTCGAACCTAGGATCAATCCTATTGAATACACGGGCTCCTTGTAAACGATCCAACTAGTCATCAATCCTGAGAAAAGATGTCTGCACTCGATAGTGACTTCTCCACCGTGGGAATAACTGATTCTTCCAAGTGAAGCGCTGGAATGTTTGAATCCTACAACTTGCAACTTCTTTAACTCGGCTACCCCCCTTAAGAAAAGATAAACTAGGGGAACAACAAAGGATAGCTGGCATCTTCTTTCGAGTGAATTAACCATCATAAAGATCTTCTGATATCCAAGAGAAACTCATGTGCATAGGCAAGAACAAATAATCTGAAATTCCTCGCGAGTAGAAAAACAGCAGCACAGTAAAACATCCATATCTCCAGTTCTGTTAATCCAATTAAGTTACACCTTATACCGTTGGAAAGCTTATCAAATTCTCTACAATATAATTATAGAACACTTTTCCAGATTTTGCAGCTAACTTGACCGAAAATAACACATAACAGATTCTGTTCCAGGTTTCAGACAGCACCGTTGCATCGTCTTATGATTTTTGTATCTCCCAAACCATAATAGCTATAAAGGTGATTCCAGAGGCATCGGAAAGATACGTGAGTCTAATTACTCTCATAAAAATTTCAGATCTCTTCGTTGAACTATTAATTTTGAGCATAAAAGAGAAGGCAGACTGCTCCAGAAAAGACAGAAATGAGGGAACGATATAGATCAACCCAACTATATATTTCATTAGTCCTTATGCCTTAGGCCTATAAACTAAATGAATTTGTGAACTTACTCCACAAAATCATTGCAGTCACTACAAAGATCCAAAACAAGCACAAGCATAATGACAATCCAACTAACACATTGGTTCACACATCACACATTGACTCAACCTACGATTACTATCGTTATCTTCATATTAAAGGCAAAGATCCTAATGTTTCTCTTTCAATATCGCAAGAAGGTGGTAAGATGAGATTCTAAAAGAATATCAAACCAAGGAATAGGATGAGCATAAGATTTTTTTTAAAATAAGCAACAAGGTGGAGATGAATAACAAGGTAAGGATATAGTATAGAAAAAAATACCAAGGTCTATAGAACAAGGATTTTAGTGGCAACTCTTAGACCTTATAACGACCAGTTTCTACTAGGCTTGCGTCCTACAGTCAGCATTGCTCCGATACCACTCTGTCACACCCGGTTTTAAGGACAAAACCAGACATACACTATATGTGAAATAAAGAAGTTAAATCTCACATATAGCCACAGATAAGTGTAATATCAAGAGACAAATGCTTAATAAACATAATGCAATAGTATAAGATATAACCTTAGAGAGCAACACAGCGGAAAGACAACTCTGAACACCGGGTGTAGACTTCACTCCAGGAACAAACTGACTGATTGATCATAAGTCTAAAAACTCCAGAGACTAGCCTGAGGTGTGGGAAATAGCAAGAGTGAGTCCATGTCGAACTCAGCAAATATATCATGGGGTTCATGAGGCTCAAAGGGTTTGACACGGGTTTACTGCAATAGCTTTTAGTGAGTCATCTTTTTAGCATTTGAGTAGCACCAAGTTTACCATAAGCCCAAATAACCTCATGATCATGTAAACGAGAATAATGTATAGCAAGAAACAATAATCATTAGTGAGCATCAATATCATCAGTATTATCATTATCATCAGTGTTCATCATTTATTCTGTAAGGGTCCAAGGCCACTCGTGACCGTGAGCACGGCTGTTATAACAGTTTTACACTCTGCAGAGGTTGTACACTTTCACTGTGAGTCGTGATTTACCCTTTCGCCCGAGGTAGCTAATCTCTTGACCCACTTCCAAGGAAGGTCGGCAGGGTTCACTATAAAGTCTTTCAAAGGTTTGTCTAACAAGTTAGGGCCATTAGATTCACTCGGCAAACAGATGTAGAGCCCCCCTTTCAAATGACACAATGACGCGCAGCCTATACACATAAGGACAGAGGCCGCACTATACCCGATTCGTCAAGCCGTTCTTACGCCATAAAGGTTACCACTAACAAGCTAGAAAAGGTCCTCATACTTGACTAAAGTCAGAGCCATATAGCCCTTACAGTTGTACTGTAAGTCCCGGATGTTCGCTTACAGATAAGTCCTTATGGAAAGAAACTAGAGCACCAAAAATACCCCATGCTCTAGCCCCTTTGAGCCATGTTACTATAAAGCATCTTTTAAACATTTATTGCATATACCATTAGTCAAGTTACAGATCATGGTTATTTATCTTGAGCACTAGCATAAATACTACCCAATGCAATGTCCCACGGTGTCAAGGTACAGGATATAAAAGCTAGGATATCCTTAGTGGTAACAAGGTAGACACATGCACATGAATTAAGTGTATTAAAAATGGATAGGAAACAAGGATGATCCCATGCTATACTTGCCTTAACTTAGATCCTTCTTCAAGTCCAAACCTCAATGAACTGCTTCTTGTTCACCACGTATAGCTCACCGACTAGACAAGATCATAAAGCACCATACAAGCGTCCATTCAATCATACACGAAGCATACACTAGAACTAAATTAGATCAGTACACCAAACATATGAAACAATGTGTGAAAAGGTTTTAAAGATGTTCTACGCATTGCTACGAACACACAGGCGTGAAAAACACGCTAATCGAAGCTATGGTTGAAAAGACATCTACCGAAAGATTTTGTTGTATGAAACGGAAAATTATAGGTCTCATTTATTTTAACTATATAAAATCATATATATAGGATAAAATACTTTTTATAGATATTCAAAAGTGACTTAGGCTAAATTACATTTAAATTTAGAAAACTAAAGGAGAAATCAATAATATTTTATTTATAAATCTAGTTGCACAGTTATTAATCAAGTTAGATCTAAACTATGAAATTCTAGAGATTTTGATAAAGAAAACATTAATACTAATACATAGTTCATGTTGTTATAAATCCATTGCAATTTGAACGGACTAATTCGGAATTAAAACAAATAAGTTATGAATTAAACGAGATTTTCTTTAGTAAAATAATAGATTAAATCTAACACCGAATCTTAAAGGTAGAAAACCTAACCAACAGTAGCACTAATAGTATAAAAAGTTTGTAAAACTCTTCTACACGTTACTACGATCACACAGACGTAAAGATCACGAAATTCGGATTTAAAACGTGAAAGTTATGAATTTTCTAAGATTTCCTATAGATAAATAATTACTTTGATATAAACTCAAAAATTAAAATTTCCAAACCTACTGTACAGCACTACCAACATGTAGAGCTCGCAAATACGAACCTAACGCAATTTGAACGAGTCAAATCGGAGTTAAAACGTAGAAGATATGGCATAAACAAGATAGTGGCAGTTTTGTAAATACCTAGTTTCGAAAATAAATCAAAATCTGGTTTTTAATGTGATCTAGATGGTGGAATTCAAGTAAATATCTCTTCTTCTTTTTGGAGTAGAATGCCTGTTGGCTTCGTCGGACGGCGACAAGAGAAGGAGGAGAAAATATAATTTACTACACGAGAGATTTCCCAAATTAGGGGCTCCTCTACGGTAGTTTTGGTGTGGTTTGCCCATGGAGTAGGTACGTATATATAGGGAGAAAAACTCTCCACCTCCATATCAACTAGCGATATGGTGCTAATTGACGTTGCACCATCCACCTCCGCTAATAGGCCTAAGTAATCATTTAAGCTCATTAGTAAATAAATGTATAGGCCTTTGAGATTTATTAAGATTATTACACATGGGCTTTGAGCGTTGGAAAACAAATGAGAGATTTATTATTTTTGGAATTAATTATTTTCATGGATAAAATAATTCTAGAAAAGTCCAGAATTATTATTTAAGCCACGAAAAATACTCCGAAAGCTCTGAAAATTTAGGGAAATTTTCTAGAGACATTATGGAACATGAGGAACCCAAATAAAGTATTTGGAGATCACTAAAAGATAATTTTGGAGCATCTAAAAATTAGACAATGCTCACAGACAAGTGGAAACAAGCTACAGAAAAAGTCGGAAAAATTTCCGAGAAGTTTGTAGAGATTGATTGATGGACGAGAAACTGAAAATGAGTGATTTGGGTTACAAAGAAAATATTTTAGGAAACTCCCAATGAAAACTTGAGCTAAGAAATAAGGAATTTGATCGTAGAAAAATGATATATGTATATCGGAGAAGGAAAATCGACCTAAACGCATTTTGAAAGAACAACTTGAATTCATTTTGATCTTTGGTCAAAACCAAGCAATGCAAAAACACAAATGCATCAGCATGTATGCACAACAATGTTGCTAAACCTTCTGATAGATTTTAATTTAATAAAAAATATTATTTTCCTATGTTTTCATGAGCACAAAAAGACATAATTAAATCATTTTAACTCTATTTTCAAAGAAGCAAATTTTAGGGTGTTACATGGAGGTCCTCCCCCAAGCTAGCTTAAAACCTATGGTTCAGTGTTGTACCCCTGTGTTTTTTGGCTTTTCATGCATGGTTAGGATATGTTAGATCATGAGTGGACTTACTATCCCTTGTGGTTTCCGCATTAGCATTTTCAAATGAAATCTCGGGTTGCCCCAGGATATTTTCAAAATCAATGCAGGAATTGTAGCGGCAATTTGAGCTTACTGGGTTTCAAACATTTATTAAGACTTAATTGATTTTTAAGGAAAAGGTTAAGCCTTCTAATTTTGAATTAATGGTTTCCAAAATTTTATCATTAGAGCAAAGTTTCTTAATTAGGTTTTTATTTATTTGAGCTTGCCCTAACACAAGATCTTTCAGGGAGGGTTGATTTGCAAAATCTGAATTGTAAGCATAGTTACCTTCCTGATATTGTGGGTGCGACTGATTGCACCCTGGACCTCCTTATGGACGAAACTCGTTGTTGTTTAGCGCATCTTCACGGGTTTCGGGGCAGTCATTCCCCGAGTGTCCAGCATTTCCACACACCTCGCATGTCATATGCGAGTTGAGCGCTTGGATTGTACCATAAGTTGCTCCTTTTTGTGGTAGCGTGTTTGTCCAAGCGTTTTATTAGGAGATCCAATTTTGTGGCAAGCATATCCATTTCTACCACGGTATGCATGCCGTCTTGTTGGGTTTAGAGTATGTCTTCACTCCACCCCTGGTTGGAGACCACCTTGTCAATGGGAGTCGTGGCTCCATTGACTGTAAGTGAGAAGAAGGCTCCTCCAGCAGCAGCATCTATGTGGGCTTTAGATGTGGAAATTAGCCCATTGTAGAAGTTTTGAAGGATCAACCAATTTTCCATCTCGTGGTGTGGGTAGGCAAGGATGTATTCTTGTAGCCTCTCCCACGCTTCTAGGATGGATTCTGATGCTGTCTGTTGTAGTTGGAAATTCTTCCACGAAGGGCATTGGTTTTGCCCGTCGAGAAGAACTTTGCAAGGAACGTCGTGGAGCACTTGGCCCATGTGTTAATAACAGCTTCCCGGTCCTTGTAGAACCACTGTTTTGCCTTGCCTAGGAGGGAGAACAAGAACAAGCAGAGTCTGATTATCTCTGGTGTGACATCCTTCATGATGACGGTGTCGCACAGCTCCAGGAAGTGTCAGAGATGTGTGTTGGTGTCCTCGCTAAGCAATCCACATAAATGAATTTGCCTACACCACTGTGATTAGGCCGATCTTCCATTCAAAGTTCATGTCATCCATGTTGACGGCGGGCCCATATTGGCAACAATGGGGACGGAGTACTTCCGCAGCGGCATGTCGACCATGGTGTTCGGTACGAATGGCGCTAGGATGACGGGTTCGATTGCCGGTGGAGCAGTGAAAAGAGGATCGATACAAAGTTGGGCCTTCTTTAGAAATGACTGCGGATTTTCAGTGAAGTTTGTCGGCAAGTCGAAACCAGTCTAACACTATCCTGTTTTTATCCACAACAGGAGAAAACAAGCAAAGTTATCCTGTTTTGAGCAATGGCTACTACATATGCATACTATCATGAACATATCCTAAAAGATTCTTTTAACCAGTGCCTTCCCCGGTAACGGTGCCAAAAATGCTTGTTGAAATTTCTTAATGCCACTACTAGGACTTGTGTTTGCGCCAAAAATGTCTTGACGATATTTCTGAATGCATAAATAAATATTCCGCAAGTGCACGGATATATCGTTATAGCATTTCACCTGGAAGTATTCGGATATTGTTTATTTATATTTTTCCAAAGGAAGGCATGGTGTAAAAGTCTCTAGTAGGGACATGGACAAGATAACATGACTATATAATAGACCAAAGTTCATAAAAAGGGTAAGCCAGGATAAATATTGGATAGTGTGACACACACACTCAAGCCAATCTCAAGGATAAAGATAAAAGAAAGAATAAAGAATAAAAGAATATACCTAAACTAGAGTAGGCTTATCTTATATAGCTATGCTAAGATGAACAGATGATCATACAAATACATGAGTTTCTAAGGGTAGAGTTCCTAAGTTAAGATAGTTTTGACCACTATAAACTTACTTCGGGCATCGGATAACACTTGGTCTACCAAATGTTGCTGGCCTACGGTTCTACGCCGAACCCTGACGTCGGGGATTACGAGGGATGGACAGAGCTGTCACCACTTGCCGCCTACCCCTCAACTGTGGGGAACGAGGCAAATAGAGGTAGCCTCTAGCCTAGACACCACGTTTATGCTACTGACTACTACTCTAGCGTTGCGCAGGGTTATCCGTCTTTATCAGGACCCTCTAGTAGAGTATTTGTCACAAGGACGAACGATGAACCCGCAAGCAAATAATGACCAAACTAACCTAAAGTAGAACTCACCACCTCAACTTAGGTCTTGATCTAAATATGTATGTTGTATGAAATATTAAGCATAAAGTTCTATATGCTAAACTAATAACATAAGAACTTAGCTCTATTTCATAAGCATAGCTATATTGATTATAAGAGAGCAAGTACAAAAGGAAACTCTTGATATTATTCATACCAAAAGGCTCAAGTTGCTCAAGCTCTCCAAGGTAGCTTCTCCTTGCTCAACTGCTAAGAAATGTAAAAAGAATACAAGTGAAGGGAGAGAGAGAGACTCTTGAATGAGGTGTGTGTTGAGAGAGGGGGCTCTGCCCTTCCTCTTCTACTAGTCTTTGAGGCGGTTGCAAGGAATATTCGGAGGAGATCTGCAGTGCACCACCTTCCCACACATTAATGTTACCGTCTCGTGAAGCCTGGGCCTGGTGCGGCTGCACCTGGGCTGGGCCACCTCGGCACCACCTTCGCCATGTGGGTCATGTGTTGGTCCTAGAGTGCAGCCACGTGGGTTTGGGGCCCAAGTTTGATAGGTAGGTGGGCTGCTCTCTTGATCCTTTGCGCCAATCTGCATTATGCTTTCTCTGTTTGCGCCTTCTTGATTTTATTTTCCACTATATTCGTGTATATTGCCTGCAAAACAATGTTCTTCCAATACATGTGGAAATATGTCAATATGAATAACATATGTGTGCAAGATGTACTAGTTCTCCTACTTTTATGTCTTAATTGGCGGTTGGATTTGGTCGATAAGGACCGCCAACAGTTTTATTTGTGGAATGTTACAACTGCCCATCCCAACAAGTCCAAGTTCTCAAGTGAGTGTCAAGTTGTATACATCAGAAGGGATTAACATAGCAACTATTCATCATTTTTATTAAACTAGGTTATAAATATAGTATAACATTATGTTGGGAGTTGTTTATTTGTAGCAAGTATTTCTAGCAAGTTACACAAATTTGTGTGTTTTTTCTTGTTTATAAATGACATACCGATTGCCAATTTCTCATCGCTATAGCCACCATAAGTATGCGCCCTTCGATGAAGATAATTCTATATTTTTAAGGTGCCTAAATAGAACCAGCCAATCTTGATGGCATGTTAAGATGATTGTGCCAAGAGAGGAGGAAATTGATTAGCCTAGTAAAGACTAACTAACATATTCTGGCAGTAATCGACTCATGCTTAAATATCAAAGTTTCTAGTATCAACAATGC
The DNA here is from genome assembly GCA_022457205.1 of Saccharum spontaneum. Classification (NCBI taxonomy): domain Eukaryota; kingdom Viridiplantae; phylum Streptophyta; class Magnoliopsida; order Poales; family Poaceae; genus Saccharum; species Saccharum spontaneum. The sequence continues at coordinate 46,261,822 of CM039618.1, forward strand.
CTTAATAATTGTCAAACTTAATTGGATCAAGGAAATCAATCCACAAGAGCAATGGGATTATTTTGGCAATATGGCTCCTCCATTAACTTTAGAAGGACAGTATTCATGATTTTCCTGGCAGTGACCAATTTTTGCTAAATATCATGCATGTGTAGAGTCTATTTATACGAACAATTTATGGATCAATGCATCACATTCGAGCAGGACACATCTGCCAGGAACATACAAGACAAAGCATTCATTGGTTAGAGCATGGAGAAACACACACTGCACAATGATGCAATAGTGTTTCTTTCGTTGCTACTACTCCTCGGATGCTTTTCCATTCACGCAGAATGTAAGTGAAATAAATAAAAATATCGCTTCCAATGTCTTCCAATGCTCATTACGAGTATAAAACAGCTATTATTTTTTTCTCATTCTTCCAAAAATACATATCTCTACGATCTATTAATTTTTCTTTCCTGTAAGATTAACCAAGAGGGACACCGATGATGAATGTATAGATTCATGATGTCGGTTTCATGCTTGTTCTAGGGCCATTAATTCTGTGTGTTTATGCATGTACAGATGTACTTAACAGATTTTATTTTCCTGTGTGAAAAATAACCCGAGCAGTCATGGATGTAATGGATAATCATATTGTCCCTGCACATGGACAGTGCATCTATACTGACTGCCAGGGACGATTTAATCATGCTGATCCTATGTGCTATTGCTGTGTCCATAAACCCCATAATGAAACTCGTTGCTCTCCCTTTCTAAATGAGTGCCAAGTAATGTGCCTCACAAAATGAATTAATATTCCTTGAAATAACGTACGGAGTATAATTCCTATGTGGGAGTTGCGTATGAGCAACAGGAATTGAATGAATAAAGACGCAGTGCAAGGTGTGTTGCTGCTTTCTTGCATTGGCTCATGAATGTGTCATACTCGTATCTGTTTTATATAAGAGCACGACTGCATGGATTACGTTAAACTTAAGAGTTTTGTTACGGTGCTTGGGAGCAACCCGTGGAATTTCGTAGGACCAGCAAGACCTAGTATCTCTGTTGACGTCGTGCAATCCTAGTATCTCTGTTGACGTCGAAGATGACCTCAAGCCAATATACCAGCAAGGGTCTTGGATGCTCAAAGAGGTTGTACACAACCTACAACGCAGCAAAAACGCAGCGTAATTGACCAAACCGATCTAGAGACCGATAAAACCAACATAGAGCCCGTTCTTAGCTGAAAAAGCTCATGAACTTCTTCCGGGAAGATCCGTCGGGGAGGAGCATGTGGAGGATCTCGTAGGACCAGCAAGACCGCCTAGGATGCTGCTGAATCTTGCCGGGAAACTCAACGAACAACAGGAGGGATTGAGAGAGGAGTAAAGGGTTGATAAGAGTTGATATATTGTGTTTTTGACGATTGGATAGATGAGAACTCAGTCGGCCGTGATCCTCTCGTGTGTGTGTGTATGTATATATATAGAGAGAGAGAGGTGGTTTTATCCCAGTAGAAAACATCTCCAATACACATTCTTCAAGTGTCCCACATCAAAAATGACCAAAAACAGACTTTCAAGCGTAACCTAGTTGGTTTCCAGGGAGGAGTCGGCTTAGCCAACTTGAGAGTCTGCTAAGCTGACTTGCGTAGGCTCGGGCAGCCCGCTCGGGCTGGTTCAGGAGCCAGTCGGCTTAGCCGACTTGGGCACCCGGCTAAGCCGACTGGGGGGGGGGGGGGGGTTGAACCAGCCTAGCCGACTGGCTTGGCTCGCTGTTTTCTCCGTGCGTTTCGTTCGTTATTTTGTCGCGCCGCTTGACCTCAAACATGTCCACAATGTTTGTGACTTGTTCGTGGTGCCCAAAATTACCTTGGAACATTTTTTAGTGTTAACATATGCCCCTTTGTTTTTAGGTGAATGATGCATGAATCTGAAAACACTCAATTAAACAAAATAAAACCGAACAGCAACGATACCCATCTCATCGGCTGCTCAGCGAGATCCCCATTGCAAACTCTGCCAGGCGAGCTCCCCGTCGCGAATGCGGCTCCCGGTGGCACCCCTCCCTGCCGCGGGTGTGGCTCCGTGGGAAGAAGAACCTGACAGAGGATGACACGTGAGTCCCACATGTCACCCTCTCCAAGGATGGATTTAGGTAGTCTGTTTTAGGCAGTATTGCTGGAGAAAACAACTAACATTTGGGTAGTGTGAAAATGGGTAGCTAGCAAAACAGACAAGTATGGGATGTGTTTGTAGATAGTATCGTTGAGCTGCTCCGACACTTTGCGTTTCGTGTTAGGGCGGAAGGCTGACCTGCTCCATTTTTTTCTTCTCTGCGCCACGTGGGCATGCTCTGTAGGTTGCCAAGAGAGGATGACATTGATTAGCCCAGTAAAGACTAACTAACATATTCTGGCAGTAATCGGCTCATGCTTAAATATGAAAGTTTCTAGTATTAGCAATGCCTTAATAATTGTCAAACTTAATTGGATCAAGGAAATCAATCCACAAGAGCAATGGGATTATTTTGGCAATATGGCTCCCCCATTAGCTTTAAAAGGACAGTATTCATGATTTTCCTGGCAATGATCAATTTTTGCTAAATATCATGCATGTGTAGAGTCTATTTATACGAACAATTTATGGATCAATGCATCACATTTGAGCAGAACACATCTGCAAGAACATACAAGACGAAGCATTCATTCTTTAGAGCATGGAGGAACGCAGACTGCACAATGATGTACTAGTGTTTCTTTCGTTGCTACTCCTCCTCGGATGCTTTTCCATTCATGCGGAATGTAAGTGAAATAAATAAAAATGTTGCTTGCAATGTCTTTCAATGTTCATTACTAGTATAAAACAGTATTATTTTTTCTCATTAATTCTTCCAAAAATACATATTTCTACAATCTATTAATTTTCTTTCTTGTGAACCAAGAGGGACATTGATGAATGTATATATTCATGACGTCGGTTTTACGCTTGTTCTAGGGCCATTAATGTATTTATGCATGTACTTAACATATTTACTTTCCTTGTGTGAAAAATAGGCCGAGCAGTCATGGGTGAAATGGATGACCAGGATTTCGGTGCACATGGACAGTGCATGCAAACTGATGATTGCAACCCCCACGGACAATATCCTGGTGATCATTCTCCGTGCTATTGCTGTATTGGTGATCAAACTCTTTGCTCTCCCCATCTAAGTGAGTGCAAAAGCCGTTGCCCCAGAATATGAATTAATGTTACTTGAAATATTGCACGGAGTAATTAATTCCTATGTGGGAGTTGCCTATGAGCAATTGGACTTAAATGAATAAAAACGCAGTGCAATGTGTGTTGTTGCTTTCTTGCATTGGCTCATGCATGTGTCATATCTGATGTTTTAAGAGCACGTCCTGCATGAATTATGTTGAACGTAAACTTCCCTTCCAATAACTAATCGGTTTGTAGAACTAATACATTGATATGATATTCAAAGTATCTCAATCCTATTTTGACACTAAAGAACTACTCTTGTCATAAAAGAAAATCCTTAGAATTCTCATTAGGTAGCCTAAACCCAGAAACTACGACGAAAGTTATTTTTTCACGAGTCAGAGATGTCATGTGCACACGTGGGGATTGATAAGGTGGTGGCCGGATGGCACTTGAGACGCAACCAGCCAACATTTCATGCTTTTTGGTAAAAACGCTGGTACGCGTATGCAGATTCCTTTTTATCATGTTTCGTGAGTTTGGGCAAGGCTTGAAGTAATTAGCTCTATGGACCCCGCCAGTGCCTTCCTTTTCTGTTCTCTCTCGAGGACCGAGGTCAGCGGAAATGAAAGCTTTTACACTCAGGTGTCAATTAGTTGCAAATTGGTTTGGAGGCCGCTAAGCCGCGACCCGTCGCGCGCTCTGGGAGTGCGACCCCAGCTCTAGTTCTTCTTCCTCCCCCAGCATCTTCTTTCTCGCACCCTTCCTTCCCCACCCCACCTCCTTCCCCACTGTCCCCGGCTGCAGCTTCCTCGCCGACGGCCCCACCCTCCTCCTCCTCGTCGCCCCTGCTGCCGGCCACCGCCTTCCTCTCCCTCTCCGGCTACGGCGAGCTCCGGCAGCGGCAACCTCCCTCCGGCCATGGCTCCCTCACCCCTCCTTGGCCCGGCCGCCACCACCGCCGCCAGGGCCCCTAAGCCGCCCGACCTCCTTCCCCACCATCAGGCTGTCTTGCCTCCCCCTAGCTGGGCCCTTCTATGCTCGCTTAATAGAGTTTGCGAATCGGTTTGCATGTTTTTTTACACCAAAGTGTAAAGTATAAATCGTTGAGAGCTTTGTACTTACAGTTTGAAAGTTTATCTCTTAAAAGTTTGGTTGTTTGTGTCAATTTTGCCATCACCACAAAAGTTTGGGAGTTGAGAGCTTTGTACTTATAGTTTGAAAGTTTATCTATTCAAAGTTGGGTTGTTTGTGTTAGTACTCATGTACTTATATAGTTCGAATATGAGACATCACACATAAACCACATAATCTTACAAAATGCATATAAGTGAAGTACAATTCATGTAATTTGATTCTTTCAATTTAATTTAGTTAATCAAGAATATGAACCCAAATAACCAAAAAAATGTCTAGTTTCTTGTTTTCTAGAATTGAATGGGGAACTGATTTTTCAGTTCTTGTTATTTTGGTTTTGCTTCCTATTCTTTTGGTTCGGTTTTGAGGTTTCTCTTAATTATGCCCACACAACTCTAAGAGTTTGTCTAAAACTAATAGCCAAATTCCTTGTTTTAGCCATTGTGTAAAATAGAAAAGTCTAAGAAAAAAGAGGACTCTACAACAGCCTAACTATTTTGCCTCTTGTATATTTGAAAACATGCTATTTCTGGATAGTGAGAACAGGAATTCATGCAGAAAATGGAGCGCCGAACAAAAATTGATGAAGGGAAGAGGAATAGTTAGCGGCCACGGCGTGCTATTTCTAGATAGCGAGAACTACGGGATACATGACTTCTTATTTTGGATTGCGGGATACAATACCTGTTGGAGTCCTGTTTTTCATAAAACAATATAAATTTAGACTCCAAGACAAATAGACACCATATGTTGGAGTTGCTCTTAAATGGGGGCCTACGCTAATAGGTTGGTCACAGACTAACTGACATGCATGTCCATTGCATGGTCCCCCGGCCCGAGTGTCGTGCACTCGCCCGGCACGAGTAGCCCATGCCACGCACCGGCATCCCATGGCCCTTGTGCGCTTGGCGAAGGAGTGTGGGTGCTGTCTGAGATGACATGTTACATTTTTCTTGTTTGTCTAAGAGACGATGCCTTGACAACTAGCGGAGCGCCGTCTAGTCGTCTACACTACACACCACAGCTACTCCATCAGTCCAAAAAACTACAATTCTCACTTTCCAAAAGAGTCAAACGGTTTCAGATTTAATCAAAATATATAAATACGAAGATTTATGATATCAAATAAGTCAACTGATTAACTATAAAAATATATTTTTGTAGTAAATATTTTGAAGTTATAAATGTTAAAACTATTTTTTATGAATTTAGTTACTTTGACTCGTTCAGAAATGAATAGAGCGTGTTTGGCTCGACGAACGATCTCGTTCGGCATGGGTCCATGCGGCATGAGGTTGTCTGATCATTTTTCACTGGATCACCGCATTCCACGGATTGACCAGCTATTATTGCTACACAGATGACGGACCACATCAACCGGCAAACCAATCCAAACGACGCCTAGGCTCGGATATAGGTTTGGATGGTCCGTCGGACAATCTCGTGCTGCAAACCAAACACGCTAGAAAATTATTCCTGACCTCTCACTTTGATTCAGGTCGCAAAAAAAAAGACCTCACTTTGATTGATTGAATGGGTTCTGTTGACATGCGTAAGTTGGTGACGGCGGGTTCAGAAATCCAAAAAAAACTGACGTGCCCCCGTGCTGTGGAATCCGTGTGGTGCCTAGTGTGAGAGAGACCAAGAGATAGTTACCAATATAGCCTCAGGAATAATCTTTTCCCCTTAAATAGCTAGCAAATAGAAAAATAGAAGTACCTAAAGTACCAATGGTACTTTTACAACAATTGTAAAAGAGCTCTTATCATGTACTAGACTTCAACAATCTTTTTTTGACGAAAACGACTTCAACAATCTTACGTACTATTATTCAATTTGATTGGTCTAAAAGATCCCAGATTTTTTTATTTGCAGATCTTTACGACAGAGGGATCTGAAATTAGGGGCAAATGGTTTTTTTATATATCTGGTGCTGCCTTGATATGTCATCGTTTTTAGTGGAGTGATATTCCAATGCTTTCATGGTCCTGTTAACTCAACGCAAAAGAGGTGCATAAGCTAATTTGGACATTTCCGTGGTACTTTTTTTTACTTTATTAGAAAGAAAAGCTTCTTTTCGAAAGATTACCCCTGTCTTGGTATCATCATTGAAGACGAGAACGAAACCTGATCAGCTTGGGCTAACCTAAATGTGAGGTAGCAACCAAATCCTATGTAAAAATTTTTAGAGCTCAAGGGACTGTGCTATTGTCCATATGCATTGCAAACTGGCCTAATTCAGACGGGGAGTACACTCTTGGTTGGCACATAGCTGAATGACTAGTGAAACAGAACATACCACACCTCCCATGTCTGTTTGACAGCAATTCTTGCACTCTAGTTGTGAGCTTAGACACTGTGGTACTCGTCGTCATCTTACTTTGGCAACTTCCATAACACGCCTAGCAACCACTTAGAAAATTTCCTAAACTCATCTTGTTTTATATGGGAAATAAATTGTTGATTGTGTTGATTCATCACCTTTGTCATGCATATACAAATTGTATGCCCATAGCAATGCACATGCACTCAACTAGTAGAGGGGAAAAACGAATCGGTACCTTCATAGCAGTGAGCAGGTGGGTAATTTTTGCGAAAAGTTGGTAGATCCATTGAACACTAGCTGTTGGATTTGGTTGAGTAAGAAGAGAGAATGACTGAGAGATGATCTGGTATGTACGTCTGCATGTCTAGGTGCATATATACGTTGGTGTGGACGTAGTAAAGGTTATCTCCACGGAGCAGTAATTACGGGGTGGATCTAGGATAATTATAACTAGTGTTTCATAGAGGTAGAGATAGAGATATAGATAGAGATAGAGATAGAGATAGAGATAGAGATAGAGATAGAGATTATAGGGGTAGAGAAGAGATAGAGGTAGAGATTATAGAGGTAGAGAAGAGATAGAGATAGAGATTATAGAGGTAGAGAAGAGATAGAAATAGAAATAGAGATTATAGGGGTAGAGAAGAAATAGAGATAGAGATTATAGAGGTAGAGAAGAGGCAGAGATAGAGACAGAGATAGAGATAGAGAAGAGAAAAGACTGTATTCATGATTTGCCTGGCAGTGATCATGTTTTGCTAAATATCGTGCGTGCGTAGAGGCTATTTATATGAACAATTTATGGGCCAATGCATCACATTCGAGCAGAACACATCTTCACATAACATACAAGGCGAAACATTCATTCTTCAGAGCATGAAGAAACACACAACGCGAAATGATGCAATAGTGTTTCTTTCGTTGCTACTCCTCCTCGGATGCTTTTCCATTCATGCAGAATGTAAGTGAAATAAATAAAATTGTCGCCTCCAATGTCTTCCAATGCTCATTACTAATATAAAACAGCTATTATTTTTTCTCGTTCTTCCAAAAATACATATTTCTACAATCTATTTTCTTTAGATTCATGACGTTGGTTTTACGCTTGTTCTAGGGCCATTAATTCTATGTGTTTATACTTGTACTTACTTAACAGATTTTCTTTTCCTATGTAAAAAATAGGCCGAGCAGTCATGGATGAAATGGATAACACGTATGTCCCTGCACATTGCATCTATACTCATGATTGCCACGGACAACTTCAGGGTATTCCTATGTGCTATTGCTGTGTCCATAATAAAACTCAGTGCTATGCCATTCCAGATGAGTGCCAAAGAAAATGCTCCGCAAAATGAATTCACATTACTTGAAATGATGTACGGAGTATAATTCCTATCAGGGAGTTGCGTCTGAGCAACAGAATTGAATGAATAAAGACGCAGTGCAATGTGTGTTGCTGCTTTTAATTCTTGTACTAGGTAGCATGCCCGTGCGTTGCTACGGGAGAACTAAACTTTTGTACTAAAAACAAATGGGTCGCATGATAAGATAACTATTGATATATTGTATTTTTTAAGGAAAATATATGTAGACTAAATTATTCCTCTCAAAAAAAAACCTTGCAAATTATTTTGTATTGATTATCAATGAACACCAATCACTCCTATATGCAAGCTATTATGACCAAATCAGTTTCCATGACCCTAAACTGAAAACCTGGTATGTAGGAACATTCATTCATTCGTAACCTGAAAGCCTAAAAATAATCAAGAAAATTTAATACAGGTACACCGAACTGAAACAAAAACCTCCCAGCCTAAAACCTGACTGAGTTTGAAACTACAAATGGTCTGAGTGCACGGTTCAATTACGTGATCACCGGGATTGGTCCGAGTGAATAAAAAATCACCGTGAATGCAAGCCACCTAGCTCCAAATGTGGTCATGAGACAAAGAAGAGGAGAACCTGCACAGAACACGGACACTGAAATAAGAATAATGTTGTGGTATAGCATATTTAAAAAAGAACATTGAAACAACATCTGCTAGTATGCACAACACAACATCTGCAGCTTGAAGGAATCTAGATCTCCTGATTTTCTTGAGAAATAGAAACAATCGTTTTTTAAAAAATAGTCCTCTGTCAAGCTACACAAATATATACGAGCATTGCAAAGGTAACAACAAACTTAGAATTGAAAGCTCGACGAACAGGGAACTGAAATGTTACAGGATGAGTTTCAGTCCATAGTGTGATTCTTGACTATTATTGCACAGGCTATTCATATTATATCTTCAGTCCATACTGTTATCCTTGACCATTCCACAAGCTCTCCCTGTTATAAATTCTATTTCAGTTAACTGCAAAGGAAAATAATCACCACAATATAGATACAGGGACAAAATAATCAAGAGCAGGGACATGTAAAGCAGAAATTCTGCTTGTCACTGCCTCACCAAGAACAAAAAAAATAAGAAAAAGAAAGACACCAATTGCCTGAACAGAGATAACTGGAAAAAGAAAGACATCAATTTCCTGAACAGAGATAACTGGGAAGGTACAGATTAATCGGAATTGAGAGATCTTCCACCAAACATCCTGAACAACAGATGCTTGGTACAAAAAAAGTGTGTAAAGATGACAGCCATGATGCAGTACTCATGAGAGGAAAAAGGGAAAAGAAGAGCATAAGTGAGACTGGGTGGCATAAGGATTGCAATCAATTCTGAAAATGTAAGAAAACAGAGCATGCTATTCAGTTTGAGGACTTCCGAAATGTTGGAATATGCCATACTCTATTGCAAGGGCTAACCCTAGAAGGGTAGCTTAATAGGTTCCATACATGGGCCACATGGGCCTTAGCCTCATGGGCCTACATATACTCCAACACCCCCCCGCAGTCTGAACTACCGACGCAGCGGAGTTCGAGGCTGAACAAGAAAGAACACACACAACCCCCCCACAGACGCAACTAGCCACCGGTGACGTTGAGGCTGGAGCGAAACTCGGCGAAGGTCGAGGACGGGAGGCCCTTGGTGAAGATGTCCGCGAACTGAGAAGTCGTCGGAACATGAAGGACCCGCACCTCGCCCATGGCCACCCGATCACGGACAAAGTATAGGTCGATCTCCACATGCTTCGTCCGCTGGTGCTGGATGGGGTTGGTGGAGAGGTAGACCGCACTGACATTGTCGCAGTAGATCAGTGTGCTCCGGGAGGGTGGAGCGTGCAGCTCCGCAAGCAGCTGCCGGAGCCAGGCTGCCTCTGCCACACCGTTCGCAACGGCGCGGTACTCGGCCTCAGCGCTGGACCGGGAGACCACCGGCTGGCGCTTGGACGACCAGGACACCAGGTTGCCGCCCAGGAAGACGGCGTAGCCGGAGGTGGAGCGGCGAGTATCCGGACACCCGGCCCAGTCAGCGTCGGTGTAGACGACGAGGTCGGTGGAGGAGGCCCGGTGTAGGAGGAGGCCGTAGTCGAGTGTACCCCGGAGGTAGCGGAGGAGACGCTTGAGAGCCATGAGGTGAGGCTCCCGGAGATCATGCATGTGGAGGCAGACCTGCTGAACTGCATAGGTGATGTCCGGCCGGGTGAAGGTGAGGTACTGAAGGGCCCCGGCAAGACTCCTGTACGCAGTGGGGTCGTCCACCGGTGGTCCCTCAGCCTCAGACAGCTTGCCCTGAATGTCGACCGGGGTGGAGCAGGGCTTGCAATCAGACATCCCAGCCCGCTCCAGGATATCCCGCGTGTACTGCCTCTGGTGAAGAAGGAGCCCAGCAGGACGGTGCTCAACAGTGACACCGAGGAAGTGGTGGAGCTCACCCAGATCCTTCATCGCAAACTCCTGCTGGAGAGCTGCAATGATCCGGCGGAGAAGATGCTCGCTGGAGGTGGTGAGGACAATGTCATCAACATAGAGCAACAAGTAAGCAGTGTCGGCCCCATGGTGGTAGACGAACAGGGACGTATCAGACTTGGCCTCCATGAACCCCAGTGTCAGCAAGAAAGCAGCAAACCGGTGGTTCCACGCCCGAGGTGCTTGCTTGAGGCCATAGAGGGACCTGTTGAGCCGGCAGACCATGTCAGGACGGGTGTTGTCGACGAACCCCGCCGGCTGACTGCAGTACACCGTCTCGGTAAGAAGGCCGTGGAGGAAGGCGTTCTTGACGTCCAGCTGGTGGACGGGCCAAGACCGAGCAAGTGCCAGTGATAGCACGGTACGGACGGTAGCCGGCTTGACCACCGGGCTGAAGGTCTCATCGTAGTCGACGCCAGGGCGCTGAGTGAAACCCCGGAGGACCCATCGAGCCTTGTAGCGCTCGAGAGAACCGTCCGCTCGGCGCTTGTGAGTCCAAATCCACTTGCCGGTGACGACATTGGCGCCCGGCGGACGGGGCACCAACTCCCACGTCTGGTTGGCGAGTAGCGCGGCGTACTCCTCTTCCATCGCGCGGCGCCAGTGAGGGTCCAACAGGGCGTCACGGACGGAGGAGGGTACCGGAGAGACCACCGCGTCGCGGGTCGAAGCCTCGAGGACACGAGGCGGCAGGGTGCCAGCCGCGTGTCGTGTCACCATCGGGTGAACATGCCGCGGGTGTCGGTGAAGTAGCGGCGGGTGGTAGACCGGCGGGACACCACGGGCCGGCGGAGACAGTGGCGGTGGTATCGGTGTCCCCGGTGGAGAAGGGACCACGAGCGGCGGTGGCCGCGGCCTGCGCTGGTATACCCGTACCGGCGCGGCGAACCTCGACGGAGGCGCCGGGGCAGGATCCGGCGTCGGCAACCGGCACGACCCCCCCGGGGCAGAAGCGGGGGACGAAGGCCCCGGGGCTGCACCCACTGGAGAAGACGGGGCCGCGCCGGAGGACGAGGGGCCCGGACTCGCAGAGGAGCCGGGACCGGTGGCCGGCTGAGAACGCGGCGAGGCGGTACCTGCAGGAGACCACGAAACAGGTGGCTGGACCACCGGGTCAGTGGGAAACAGATCGGGTGGGTCAGGAACCGGAGGTGTAGTGGTGCTGGAAAAGGGAAAGACGGACTCATCGAACACCACATGGCGCGAGATGAGAACACGTCGGGAGGTAAGGTCAAAGCAGCGATACCCCTTGTGATCTGGGGAGTACCCGAGGAAGACACAGAGCGTGGAGCGAGGGTCCAGCTTGTGAGAAGAAGTGGCAGCAGTGTTGGGGTAACAAGCACACCCAAACACGCGAAGGTGATCATACCGAGGCGGGGTACCGAAGAGGGCATGGTGAGGAGTGGGAGCGGGACAAGCAGCGGAAGGAAGGCGGTTAAGAAGGTAGGTGGAGGTATGCAGGCCCTCAGCCCAGAAGCGAGCAGGAAGAGAGGCCTAAAACAGAAGAGTACGCACGGTGTCGTTAGTGGTGCGAATCATCCGCTCGGCCTTGCCATTCTGCGAGGAGGTGTATGGACAAGACATGCGGAGCTGAACACCGTGAGAGAGGAAGAAATCTCGGGCGGCGGAGTTATCAAACTCGCGACCATTGTCACACTGGACGGCCTTGATGGTGAGGCCGAACTGAGTGGACACCCAAGTAAAAAAGTGGAGGAGCGTGGTAAACGTATCAGACTTCGCACGAAGAGGAAAAGTCCACGAATAATGCGAAAAATCATCAACAACCACAAGGTAGTACTTGTAACCAGAAATGCTCATAATAGGTGATGTCCATAGGTCGCAATGTACAAGATCAAAAATGCGGGCCGCATGAGAAGAAGAACTAGAAAAAGGAAGACGAACATGTCGGCCCAATTGGCACGCATGACACAGTTGCTCATCATGAGCTCGAGTACATGGAAGACCAGAGCTACGACTGAGCTGTATCAGGGCATCACGTCCAGGATGGCCGAGGCGCCGGTGCCAGGTGGTAGAGGAAGAAGAAGCGACGAAGGCAGCTGACAAAACGGGCGGCGAAGAAGACGAAGGAGCCGCCGGGAAGCGAAGTGTGTAAAGGGGCCCGGTGCTGTCACATCGGAGCAGAGGACGCCGGGAAGCCAAATCCTTTACAGTAAGACCAGAAGAGTCAAATTCCACAGAACAAGAATTGTCAGCTGTAAAACGTCGAATAGAAAGAAGATTATGAACCATAGAAGGAGCAACAAGAACATCAGGAAGACGAAAGGAACCATGAGCACCGGCGGTACCCACAGACGAGACAGGAATACAGGAACCATTCGCGACCATAATGGACGAAGGAAGAGAGGAAGAAGGAGAGTGAACCGACGAAAGTATACCGGGGTCAGGAGTAGTGTGGTAGGTAGCCCCCGAATCAGCGATCCACTCGGGACTGACCGGAGGTGTCAGGCCCATGGTGCTGAACGAGCGAGCCAGGGCCGCCTGATCCCAGCCGGCGACCCCCGGTGGAGTCCCGGAGGGTGGAACCCACGACGTAGCAGGGAAAGCACCAGGCGAAGGACCGGCAGGAGGAGCCCCGGTGAGCATGGCCATCGGTAGGCGAGGATCGGCGCCGTGGGTGTGGTAGGGCCACATGGAGATGCGACCGGACCACGGGTTCTGGAACGAAGGCCACGGTGCCCCCCCGTGTGTCCCAGACGGTGCAGGAGGTTGGGGTTGACCACCCTGGCCACCCCCGCGGCCCCCCCCCATGGCGACGACGAGAACCACGACCCCCCCACCTCCGCTCGGCCCGGAGGGAGGAGGACCCAGGAGAGACGACGGTGGCGGAGCCGACGACCGCGGTGGAGCAGGAGGACGCGGCGAAGTAGCAGCCAGGGCCGTCGAGGAGGACGAGGACGTGGTAGAGCCCGGCTGGAGGCCCTGAGTGAGCTCCTCCATGACGAGATCGTCACGGACCTCCAGGAAGGTGGGGAAAGGCCTCTGGCGGGTGATCCACGTCCTGAGGTGGGCGTAGCGGTCGCTGAGCCCCCGGAGGACGTTGAGGACCAAGATGCGATCCTCGACGGGCCACCCGAGATCCCCCAGGGAGTCAGCCATGCCCTTCATCCGACGGCAGAACTCGCCGACGGAGAGGTCGCCCTGGACGAAGGTGCGGAAGCTCGCGTCGAGACGCAGTGCCCGGGCCTCAGCGTTGCCCAGGAACTGGCCCTCGAGGGCAAGCCAAGCTCGGCGCGCATCCGGAGAGGTGCGGACGAGGTCGTGGAGGTCCAGAGAGATCGTCCCCAAGATCCAGGAGAGAACGATGCTGTCGAGACGAAGCCACGACGGCGTCTGGACAGCGACCAGGGTGTCGACGAGGACGTGGTCGTCGAGGGCGTAGCGGCGAAGGGTGAGGAGGACCAGGTCCCGCCAGCGGGCGTACGAGGGCGACTCCGGCTCGAGGACGATCGGAACGAGCAGGCGAATGTTCTGGACCCCCCCCCGCCTGGTAGTGCAGCTGAGCCACGAGTGGGTCGGCCGGGTCGTGCCAGAGGACGGCGGTGTGAGACATGCGGCGACCCGGCGAGGCAGAGGAGTGGGCTCCAACGTCCTGGCCGACGGGGGAGGTGAGGAGCCGCTCCGCCTCGGCGATCTGGCGAGCCAGGGCATCGGCCGCTTCTCGCTCGTGCTCCCACACGAGGGCGGCAGCCCGCACACGAGCCTGCCCCTCCGCGGCAGAGGCACGTGCGCGGCGAGGGCAGCGGCGAGAGACGAAGCGTCACGGCCGGCGTAGATCTGGGAAAGGAGAGGTGGCGGGGCCGGGAAGGCCTGGGCACCGGCAGTAGAGAAGGTGCCGGCGTCCAGCCCGGCGCCGGGAAGGTGGATGTGGGGCTGCTGGACAGCAGGTTGGGCACCATCAGTAGCCGGGAGTTGGGGCTGAGGGTCACCATCGGCCCCATCAGTAGCACCCGGGTCCTCAACCGCCGCGGAGGAGAGAACCTGGGCAGGTGCGGGTGTCCCAGGGGCGGCTGTAGGAGGAGGGATGGGCTGGCGCAGCTGTGGCTGTGGGTTGGACAGCGCTGCGGCAGGGAGAGGAAGGGGGCGGCCGGCACTGGGACCTGCGCCCTCCAGGCCAGCACCCTGCAGGCCCGCTCCAGGGAGCAGCGCCATGGAGGCAGGGGCGGCAGGGAGGGAGGCGCCAGGGAGGGAGCCAGGGAGGCCGACGGCGCTAGGGAAGAAGCCGGCGTTGGCAGCCGCGCCGGGAAGAAGACCAGCAGCGGCGGCCCCGCCAGGGAGAAGGGCGGCGGCGCCAGTAGCAGGGGAAGTGGCGCCGGTGAGCACCTGGGCCCAGGAGGAGGAAGAGGAGAGGGGTGGGAAGTGAGAATAGAGGGAGGGAGGGGGAGGTGGACGGCCAGCCATGGCTCACCAACAAGCCGGCGGCGGCCAGCAGGGAGGTGGCGGCGGCTGGGCGGCAGGGAGGGGGAAGAGAAGCTAACCTAGGCTGGATACCATGTTGGAATATGCCATACTCTATTGCAAGGGCTAACCCTAGAAGGGTAGCTTAATAGGTTCCATACATGGGCCACATGGGCCTTAGCCTCATGGGCCTACATATACTCCAACACGAAATAATTGTATTTTGTTCCCTTCATGCCACTGGTTACCTAAGGCCACGTATTTAACTAAAAGATTACTGATTATTATTTATTAGTTCAGCATATAAAGTAACTATATTGCAAAGAAATTGTCTTATTTAGACTGACTGGAATTAGTTCAGCATAAAGTAACTATAATGTAAAACTGCAGTGTAATACATGTTTAAAACTGCATAGTGTAAAACTGCGGCGGCGGGGTTACCTGATCTGGATCCGGCGGGCTCGGTGGCCGGAGCGAAGGGCGTTGGAGCACCATATGAATCTCCCATATAGGCACCACCATAGGGAGGAAGAGGACATAGTTATGTTAATAAATGACCCTCATGATCTAAAATAAAAAACTTGTGTCACACAGTTGTATGTGCAAGCTGAGAATTGGCCTAGTAATCATTATAGGTACCACTACTCCATTTATACCAATACTGAAATTGGTATATCAGCAAGGTACAAACTCCGCTACTGAAATTGGTTCAGTGTGAAAGACAACCTCATACTAAAGAATGATAGGCACATTCTGAGCAATCTATAGTTCCGTTGAAAAACATATATAAGATCCTAATGAATCTGATTCCCATCCCGACCAACTATAGTTATACGGTCTGCAACATATGAAACTATATTTTCTACCATCATAAAGCATGGAGCCTTATAGTCCTTAACATGAGGATTTCTTTAATGTCCTGTATTAATAAAAGTATAAAACAAATAATGTTTTGGTTCACAATAAGTACTTGGTCAGATAGAAAAGTGGTCAGTTTCACTGGGATTCACTGGGACATCTTCCCAGATTTTCCATTGCAGGTTCTTTACAAATAAGTAATTTAAGGAGTTGCTTACTAAATTCAGTTAAGATAAATTTGTCCTTGTAATAGACCTATTTGTACCTAGACACCATTAGTTAACTGAAGAATGATGAGCTGCTGTTCTTATAATAAACCTAAACCTGGGACAACTTGGAACAACACCACCACACTCTATATTGTTGAAGAACTCAAATGAATTCGAGAGCATTGAAATTTTGTAATTCACCTGTTGAGGCATATAGTGAAACACCTTGTGTACGTGTTAGCGGCTGGAGTTCCATCTGTCCATGTATAAACAGATCAGGCGGAGGGGGCATGTTGTACCTTAGCCATGTAGCGTTGACAGATCATTTAGCCGAGTTGTGCAGAGGAAAGCCGAGCAAAATAAACGGGACAATAATAAAATCATTTTTAAGACATTCTTCTCTCTATCCCTCTTCCAACAGAACCATCAAGATACCCTTATGGCCTCCATATTTCTCAAAACTCCTAACCTTCGAAAGGACAACCCAAAGAAAAAGCACATATTAAAAAAATTATGATGAGGTGTGCTTAATATTTGCTTGTCCTAACTCAGGATGTAAATAAAAAATAATGATTACCTAATATAGGTTGAAAAATAGCGCCTCTTGTAAAAAAAAGACAATCATATTTAGAAACCAATAATGATGTCAATTCATAAAAGTTGAATTATTCATATTTGTTATAGGCTGAAATTGAAATCAATCCTTCACATACCTATGACTATGAGATTACCATTAGATGTCACTGAGTTCTTTTCCAAACCCAATATTTAGCTAGACATGGAAACAGTAAGAAAATTTTACTTATTTATTGACCTTGACCCCCTTTTACCATTTGGCTCCAATCTTTATAAAACGTCATGGTCCGCACACTTTCTTTAGGCCTGTATATATTCCTATAAAGAAATAAAAAATGATGACCATAGGTTCGGTGTGAAATGATTTTGTTAATCCATAACATAGAAAAACGGTTTATAATTCTGCAATAATCTAGAATTTCTTCTCTGGACAGTTTACTCAACAAATGTTCTTGATAATCAAGCATAGAAATGTATATATGTATCATATATAAAAAGGAAAATATACAAAAAGCTACTGCATTGTGATATTACATAGAGCCACTTTGAGTATCAGGAAGTTTGATGGACCAAAATGGCATCTAGAGGGGGCAAGTGAATGGGAGATGCTAAAAATTTCTTCATGGAGGAAGAACTTGGCCTATATCGTAGTTACAACCCAACGCGCCTCTTCTAATCGCCAAGATTACACACATATTAGCTAGTGATGTGCTAACCCTAGTAACAATTAGGCATTTCTCAAATCATTGACGAAGCAAAATGATGAAAGAAGAAAAAAAACCGATAGCACTTTCAAACTCATTAACATGTTACCAGGTTGCTATAGAACTGGTTGTAAAAGCTAGCTAAAGCAAGTACTATTATTGCCTTGAGAACAAAATAGAATTAGGACAATAATTGAAGTACCGAAGGTTAAGGAAGCAATGATTAGTCTACAGTACTCGAATAAACAAAAAGACCTGAGCACATACTACCATTGGCTAAGCATGCATGCAAAATAACGGAATGTTATTGCACTGAACCTGTTGCTCCTGTTAAGCTGACCGACTCGGAAGAATTCCGAGATGCTGCTTCTGTTAGCTTTGCTGATATCGAATTGCTGGGAACCAAAACATAGAGGCATCAAGCTGTTCCTGTTATAGTACTGCAAAGAGAAAAAGAAATCGAGTCGAGCAAGCTGCTACCATTGGTCTAGAAATGAAAAGAGAGCTGAGGTGCTGTTAGACTGACATATTGAAAAACAAAACAGAGAAATCATGAGGTGCTGTTGGAGACTGAACATAGAAAACTGCAGATCGATCTATTTAATAAAAAAATATCTCTGTTATAGTTCCGCTAGTGGTAGTAGGCCTATCTAATTATGTCAAGTGCTGACAGTAAAAGGGAGCAAATAAGAACAACAGCTAAAACCAAACACAAGCTGTAGATCAAATACAGGCAGTCCTACGTCACATGATCATGTCAGCAACCACCAAGCTACTTCTATTCATGGAGATAGAAACCAGCAGGTTTGTTTTTGTTTTTACTCTGTTCAGAACAGCCCATTTTCCACAGAAACAGAGGCATTTAGCTATAATTGTTTGCTGCAGTATGTTTATACCACTGGAAAGTTAGTGCCATGAAATACATATTAACCTGTTACTCTTGATCGAGCAGTCAATTAAGAGCAAGGACAGCACTCTTGATCTAGTAGTCAATTAAGAGCAACGCCAGCACTCTTGATCTAGCAGTCAATTAAGAGCAAGCGCAGCACACAGGGCATAATAGTCTGCTCCCGTTTCTAGCAAGGGATTGGGAGAATTGGGGATCTATAAAAGCAGAAGAGCAAGCGAAGGTTGAAAATGATCAATTCTTCGCTTCTCATACACAATTAAGCAAAACTATCATTCAAATTTAGCGGACCTATACGATTACAAAAAAATGGAAAACTAAATCCCCGGCTAAGGTTTAAGAAGGAAACCTCGCATCGCTCGCTCAACGCACGACGCAGATCCAAGCAAGTGGAGGCGCGTTCAAATCACCCAGGAAAGAAAGGCATGCCGAGTCAGATCAGATCCCGGGAGCAACCGAAACTACTACAAGCAACAAACCGGATCGGCGGTGGGGGAAGTGCTGCGGTACTCACGCGGATCCCTGGTTGTAGAGGTCGAGGGAGACGGCGACGCGCTCGACGCCCGGCTTGGGGCGGGAGAGCGAAACCTTCTTGTGCGCGAGCGGGCGTGGGGAAGACCCCCTCGGTGCGGCGGCGTATGCGTCTGGGGGCGTCAGTTGTGCGGGTCGGCGACGGCGGCGAGGGCCGCGAGCGGGAGGCACTGCAACGGCGTCGAGGGCCGCGAGCGGGCGTGGGGAAGACCCCCTCGGTGTGGCGGCGTATGCGTCTGGGGGCGTCGGTTGTGCGGGCGAGAGCCGAGCTCGGCGTCGTGGGCGGGACGCGGTGGTCAACTGGGCGGCAGTTGCGCGAGAGCGGGTTGGGCGGGGATGCGCGGGGATAGGAGCGGTCCGAGCGGTAACGATATCATTTGGGGTTTTTTAAGTTGTAGAGATTGGCTCATGGACGTGTCATATATACTCATATCTGTTTTTTTATAAGAGCACGACTGCACGGATTATGTTGAACCCGTGGAATTTTTTCGGTCATCTGCTGCGCCACGTGGGCTTGCTCCGTTGGTTGCCAATATTTTCCCCAGCGGGAGAGTGGCTGGCGGGCCGGTAGGATACTGGGATGTGGTGGGCTGGTGGGTTGGGGATCTTGTCGCAAGTTTGTCAGCTGGGCCGCCCGGCCGAATCTGCAGATGGAGCGCGCCGAGCAGCTCATGGGCTGCGGGTTGCTCAAAAAAAAAATGTTCATGGGTTGCGAGTACCATTCGCTTGTTTGAGCAATCCTCCCTCCGTCCCTAAATAACTGTCACCGCTGGTGTACGTGCCGCAAGCTTGACTTAATTTGTTTAAAATGCGTATAACATTTATATCTCCAAATAAATTTATTAAAAAACTAAATTCAAAGATCTTTCCAATTATACTAATTATTTACCATAAATATTAATATTGTTAATATATTAATCAAAGTTGTTTCTCGAGAAGCAAAAATGATAGATATTTAGGGACAGAGAGAGCATGCGGTAACCAAATTCCTAGGGACAAGTTATTGCATGATGGGTTGTGCTCCCACGAGAGCGCGCGACCCCGTCAGCGGCCACTGGCCACATGCCACCTTGCCGCACCGCCCACCCTGCGCTCCCGCTCGTTGATCCTGCCCTTCACTAATCTTCGGCCTCCATCAACCGGCCACAGATGAGACACCCCACCCCCCACTCTGCCCAAACCGTCACCTCCACCACCACGGTCGGCGCCACTCCACCATCTCGTCGCCCTGCCGGCCAGCTTGCTGTCAGAGATCTAGAGCCGAGGGAGACCACTAAACCCTAACCCGCCTTTCGGCGGAGGAGGCAACGCCGGCACCGGCATGACGGTCACACAATGTCGCAAGCACACGTGACCATCGCGTGTTAGACTTTGTGAATTTCTAGTGCTCCAAGCCTCCAAGCAAGAAAGGAATCATAATGACGACCGGCAGTGACTCTAACAGCGGCGCCAAACAAATATTTGATTCTACTAGAAAATGGTGAACAATCAATCACTTGATGCAACGAAAAAATGATGAACAATCAATCACTTGATCATTCTTAAATTACAATCTTATAGCTTATTAATCCACGTTTCTTCTTCTTCTATGTAGATTTGATCATCGGTTGCTCGACCTGATTTTAGGTCCGCAATAACTATCGCGTCATGCGTGGCCTGCATGTATGATCCAAAACTTGTCACAACCCGATCCAATATGGACAAACCCGACAAAACTTAAGTAAAAAAGTAAACCGAACTTTGATGATTAGGTTTTTTGTGATGGAACCTGCTCATCTAGATTTAAGTCCTTGATTTGATGTGGGTGATTGCATTTTTCTGATTTTTGTAGGATTTAACGGTGTATCTTGTGACATCTTGTAGAGCAGCTTCTTTGGTAAGCTATTTTAGAAACATTTGGCAAAAAAAACTCTAGTGGCAGTTTTTCACTAATTTATGTTAAATTTGTGAGCATGAACAGCTCTGGCTCTAAAAAACAGTTCTAGCTCCTTCAGACTTCTTGTAAGGAGCTATTTTTAAATAACCATTTAGTACGTTCCCGCCAGAACCATGTCAAAGGGGCCTCACTTTTGAATCTAACTCGTAGCGAGTAAAAAGATCAATGGGAAACACACAGTGCAACGCTCCTCTCAAGGAGCTTCTTACTCCCTTCATTTAAAATTGTAAGCTGTTTTGTCTTTTTTAGATATATAGTTTTACTATATATCTAGACATAATTAATAAATATTTAGGTGAAAAAACCAGAATGACCTACAATTTAGAACAAAGGGAGTATTTATTTTAGCTCTCTTCTAAGTTAAATTCCTCTCAGCTTTGATAAGTTTATAATAAAATGCACAAACATCTAAAACACTAAACTATATTCATTAGATACATCATAAATGTATTTTGATAGGCAATTTCTGTCAAAATATATTTATGTATTGAACTGTGAGACGAAGACTTATTTTGGAACGGAGAGAATTCATTATTAAACTAGGCTACAAACATAGGTGCAACATTATGTTGGGATTTGTTTATTTGTAAGCAAATATTTCTGTCAAGTTATGCAAATTTCAATGGTTTTCTTGGTTAGTTACGTACCGATTGCCAATTTCTCATTGCTATCCGTCGGCCATCATAAGTTTGATGCCTTTGATGAACATAATTCTGAATTTTAAGGTGCCTAAATAAAACAAGCCAATTTTGCCGGCATATTAAGAAGATTGTGCCCAGTAAAGACTAGCTAACATATGCCGGCAGTAATCAACACATGCTTAAATATCAAATTTTCTAGCTTCAGCAATGCCTTAATAATTGTCAAATTTAATTAGATCAAGGAAATCAATCCACAAGATCCTTTATTTTAGATAACAATAATCGATAAGGGAACTATAACAGTATAATAACACAAGTACACAACAATTTAAATGTGAGACATCAGACATAAACGAAACATAATCTTACAAAATGCAAATAAGTGAAGTACAATTCGTGTATTTCAGTTCTTTCAGTTAATTTAGTTAACCAAGAATATGAGCCGAAATAACCAAAGAAAGTTCGGTTCCTTTTTGTCTGGAACCAAACATGGAACTGATTTTTTTTGTTCTAGTTATTTTGGATTTAATATGTATCATTAGATTTATTATGAAATATATTTTTATAATAAACATATTTGGAGATATAAATAAATGTTGATTGTAATTTCGGTAAACTTGGTCAAACTTAAGAAAATATTAACTAGTCCAAAGTTTTGAATTTTTGTAGAAAGGGAGTGGTTGCTAGCTAGCCCGCCGCTCCCTTCTCTATCAGGCCACCTGGCTCAAGGGGCGCACTCGCAGCGTGACGTGACAAAGGGCAGCAACACGCAGCGTGGAAAAGGAAACCGCAAGGCCGACCAGCTCTGACATGGCGACATGTGAGTGCGAGAGGTGGGGGTGACGAGGGCCTCGTTTAGATGGGTGAATTGGGGAGAAAAACACTGTATCAGAATTTCTGTAGCATTTCGTTTGTATTTGGTAAAAATTATCCAAATTTTGACTAACTAGGCTTAAAATGTTCGTCTCGCAAAGTACAACAAAACTGTGTAATTAGTTTTTGATTTCATCAACATTTAGTACTCCATGCATTTGCCGACATTTTGATGTGACGGAGAATCTTCTTTATGCATAGTGGAATTAGGGGGGAGAATAGGAGAACTAAACAAGGCCGAGGTAACTTGGGGCCGAGGGGGCGATGGGCTGAGCAGATTGATGATGTCTGTAACTGAGACGAGGCCAGACTGATTAGTTTCGTGGCTTGTTCATCCTCTAGACATGTTCTTTCATATCGGTGTCAAGCACCCTGCTTTGTTTGAGATGAGACAAAAGTTTTTGAGGGACTAAGAAAAAAACAAAAGTTTTTAAGGGGGCGATGGGCTGATTGATCATGTCTGTAACTGAGACGAGGCCAGACAAAATTCTCGGCTTCGCGACGGGCATTCATCTCTCTCCCACGGCTTCCATCAGGTGACGTGAAGAATAGAATAATATGAGTTTAACAGGGAAAGTATTCAGTACAAACTCTCTACTAGGTGGAATCGTAAAAATTCTTTAGAAAAAACATACTTAACAGTTTTCAAAAAAACTTGAAACTATACGCACCTATAGTGCATCTATATTATACATTGTAGCAAAATTTGGGATTCAAACTCATTTTTTTTAAAAAAATCAAACTAAAATAACAAATTTTAGATGCATATGCACTAGAGGAATTTGTCTTCTAGCGCAATGCATCTAAAATTTATCTTTTTTCATATGAATTTTATGGATGTGCTATAATGTACATCTATAAATGTATTATGGATGTGCATAATTTTATTTTTTAACAAAACTCTCAAGTATGTTTTACTAAAGGGTTTTCATGATTCCACCTAGTAGAGGTTTGCACTGAATATTTTACCGAGTTTACTTGAGGGCTGAAGTAGGTATTTTTTCTAATATGGTATGTAGGGGGTGAAAACAGTCGGAAATGGATGAAAACGATATTACAATATATAAAACGAAAACAATGGATATGAGATTTTTCTACATTTAGTAATAATTGGGTACAAAAGATGGTTGTGAAACCAATGAAAAATGGCAATTTTTTTATGCTTAGCTAAATTCAGAGATGATGAAAACGGTATTATATTATAGAAAACTAAAATGGTCGGTATGGGATTTGTCCCGATCACTTTCATCCCTAATGGTATGGTTGTGCTCCTGCCTTTTATTTCAAGAAAGATATAGATTGTCACAAACTAAAAAATAATAATTGCTTCATTCTAAATTATACGTTGTTTTGATTTTTACAAATGCATAGTTTTATACTAACAAAAACTTAGCAAAATCGAAAACAACCGATAGAGAGATCTGCATTTCTCCCCTAGACATGTTGTCTCACATCGATGTCAAACACCTGGCATAGAGAGGGAGAAATGGAGATCTCTCTATCTAAAGACGACAAAATAAGTTTTGAGGGACCGAGAAAAAATAAAAGAAGATTTAAAAAATAATTTGGTGGAACTTTGTTTTTCCATTCACTTTTAAATTTTTAGAATAGAGAAATGTGATTTATATATTTTTTCTTTCAACCTGGTGGAGTTTCGTTATCCAGTGGTTTTTTTGAAGCCTTTTCCCAGGGGCTAATCTACCGCCCGGACGTCCGGCGCACCACGCACGTCCGTATGCCCCTCAAAAAATGCTCAACTCCCTCGTACGCTTCCGCTCCCAACCCGAGCGCATGCCCCCAGCTCGCCCCGCAGCCCGCTGCGTCCGCCCGACGCGCGTGACGAGCATGCCCCAGCGTCCCCTGGCCGTAGCACCCGCGTCTGCATGCTCCGGCACCTCCGTCCACTAGGCCCCGGCGAGCCACGCGCCACCGTCCAGCCGCTCGCCCCTCCCCGGCCGAACAACATAAAAAGCTTGAATAGAACACTTGTAACAACACGGAACAACTACTGCAACATTAGGTTAAAGGAGCTGAAATGTTTAGAACATATTATTACAACATTAGTGTGAAGCATATGAAACAAAGATCGAATAAAAACCATTGCAACAACATGGAACAACTGCTGCAACATAAGATTGAAGCAACTGAAATATTTAGAGCGTATTATTGCAACATTTGTGCGAAGCATATAAAACATCAAGATAAAAAACAATTATAACCAAGTGAAACATTTTGAAACAAGTGCTTGCAATAATCCTTTGAAACATTTTGAACAAAGCGTCACGGTCAGCCTAGCCGCTGACCGCGAGCCTAAGCTCCGTCGCTACGCAAGAAAGCCGATCGAGATGCAGCGGAGGAGCCACCACTCCGTGACTTCCGTAAGCGCTCGATTTAATCCTCAGCCACGTGTCGCTAATCCACCGTAGGGGCGCATCGGCCTTCGAATGGACCCATGGTCGGCCCATGCATGCACATGCAGAGTTGCAGACAGTGAACCCGAACATGCACGCAGGGCACTACCTGAGCGCGATGGCCAAGATGTGGGCGACCTCGGCGGCCGCCCGGTCGCCTTCTTGGTGGCATCTTCGCCACCAAGGCTGCATCTCCTGGGTTGGCTCCATTGCGTTGTTGGGTGGAGGATCCTGTCTCCCGTTTCTTTGTGTTTGTCGTCGTTGGGTTCCCAACCACCTTCTCTATGGTTTGTAACCAGCGTCGGGTCTCCCCTTAGCTGCGTTGTACTCGCCGTTCTTTCGGCTTTCTTCTTCTTAATGCAATGACACGTGAAGTCGTGTTTGAGAAAAAAATGTGGGCGAGCACCCACAACGGCACCCTCGCCGGCAAGATGGCAGCGGTGGTGGACGCGCGTGACAAGTGCCAGTGCGCCGCCGGAACGGGCCACTACTACAGAAGTTAACTGTAGGGGCAGCTCTAGAGCCTCTGTAGGGGCGATTGCGCCAGCCGCCCTTCCCAAGGTGTTCCTACAGAGGGTGCCTCTGTAGGGGCGGTTGGTGCTTTCAGCCGCCTCTACAGTGCCCTTTGTAGGGGTGGCTGGTAATATTAGCCACCCCTGTAGTGGACTTCTGTAAGGGCGGCTGTATCACCAGCCGCCCCTGCTGTGTATATTTGTAAGGGCGGTTCAATCAAGAACCGCCCCTACAGTGGATTTTCCAGCAAAAAAATTCAAATTCAAATCTGACCACATATATATATAATTCAAATTCAAATCTGACCGCCACATATATACATATATACATCCACAAACACAAGACCATTATTTAGAACATCATCACAAGTCATAATTCACAAAAGTCCATCATCACAACATAGGGCAGGAATTCTTCTCTTATTTGCATCGTTGCCTAATGGAGTTTATTCTGGGGCTGAGATTCTTGCACCACCTTCTTCCCACCCTTCTTCCTCTTTCTTGTGGAGGCTTCCATCCCACTTTGAAGGTCATTGTTCTTGTACCGACTAGCCCCACACCTAGAACATGTATCTAAAGTCTCGAACGATGTGCCATGCCGAAAAAGGATACAGTGATTGGGGCATGCATGGATTTTTTTCAACCCCCCAATGTGAGTGGATTTATAACCTTCTTCGCTTGGTATGTGTTGGCGAGAACTGTGTTCGACCGTGGGAGCAACCGTGACATGAGGCACAACAGATCATCGAAACTGTAGTCCGATCAGCCGTACTTAGCCTTCAGGATGAGTAGCTCAAGCACAAAACGTAGCAGTGTGAAGTATGTTGGACAACCCTTCTTAGCATCATACATAGTCTTCTTCGATGCTTTTGTCATCCTCTCAAGATTTTCTAGATCTCTCTTACTCTTTTCTAATATTTCTGGTTCAAAGGCCCTAAGCATTTCGTCCAAGTTGTCACCGTCATCTGCATCCCCCTCACGTGCTTCGCCATCATTGCTGGCACCACCAGCATCATCATCATCTTGTTGATTGCCAAAGCCACCACCTTGTTGATTGCCATAGTCACGATCCATTTGTTGCTCAAGATCTTCTGTGAATCGGGACAAGTATGCTTGGGTTTTAGCTTCATCAGCTAGATCATCGTCGCTGTCATCAACAACCACTGTTCCACCATGATGAATCCACACTATGTAGTCCGGAACAAATCCTCTCCTAATCAGATGTTCTTTGATGGTACTCTGATCTCGAAATGCAATAAGGTTCTTGCAATCTTTGTAGGGACAAATAATTGTGTCACTATTCTCTTTCAATCACGTTGCATGCTTCTCTGCGGCTTTGATGAATTTGTCCACCTCATCACGGGAAAGAGCGTCGTGTCTTAACGAACCATACATCCAAGTTCCTGTAGTACATCTTATAGAAACAAAACAAGCAAAGAAAGAATATTACTCGAGAATAATTGTATATACCTGAGACACGCACCATGGTAGTAGAGGATAGTTAATTAATTGACTATTAATACATAAATATTTTAAAATATAAATTAATTGGTTCAAATAAACAATTTCAAAGAAAACAATTAGCAACATTTAATATTTCATCCACTGCCTTTCATGCAAACTCCATTCCAATTTCATGGTAGAGGATAATTAATTAATGGCCTATTTATCCATAACTAATTAAAAACACACATTATAGAAAGGAATCAAAATAAATATTAAATGATAATTAGTAGCCATGGTAGAGGATATTTTACACATTAGCAACAGTTAAAATCTTACACATTCACCTACGTGCAAACCCTAGTCACATAAAGAAAAAATTGAAAAAGAAAAAAACAAAATCCTAGATCTAGATGTAGATATAGGGTTGACACATGCACCAAACTTCACTAATACTACACTAAAATCAACAAAGATGTACTAATAAAGGGTGCAATCTTACTTCCCTACTTAATTTACCCTAGTATAGTGAAAATTAGGGTCGAATTTCACTCATAACTAGCTCAGGCTCCATGGAAGAGAGAGAAAACCAAAAATCTAATTACTTACTAACCAACCAATTAAACTTCAAATAAAGAGTTGAAGAAGCATTTTCTTACCTTTTAGAGCCTCTCCACCAAAGGATTTGAGATCAAAACCTCCCCCTTAGTAGAGCCATTTTTAGGAGGAGCCCAAGGCCTCCCAACCTTTTTTTTTGTGTAGAAGAATGTGTCCCGAGGTAGAAGAAGGTGGTGGCTGCTATTTATTCATACGCCATCAGTAGGGGTGGCTGATGATTTAGCCGCCCTTACCGTCGAACAGCAGGGGCGGCTGGTGGCAACCGCCTCTACAAATGAGCACTGCAGGGGCGGCTGGTGATTGAGCCGCCTCTACAGATCATCCCCAACTGTAGGGATGGCTCAGGTTACCAGACACCCCTACAGTGGCATCCGAGGACGCCCATTGTAGAGGCGCCCTCAACCTCAGTCTACAGTAAAAATGCCCCCGTTCCTGATGCGAGAATCTGGCGCAGTGGGCTACCTCTCCGCCTTCCACGCCGAGTTTTTCGACCGGTTCGAGGCCATCGAGTACGTCTGGGCGCCCTACTACACCATCCACAAGGCAAGTGGCCGTCGATCAGCCCCCGGACCATTCTGCAACTTCTACCTTTGCACACATCACCGGTCGTGCTGATGAGCAATACCTCATCTGCATGCTGCGGTTCCTGCAGATCATGCAGGGCCTCCTCGACCAGCACGTGGTGGCCGGCAATGGCAAGGCGCTGGGGATGGTGGTCGCCATGGCCGACTACTTCGCTGGCCGCGTCAGGAACGTCATCCAGAGGCACAGCATCGAGCGCCACTGGACGTCGCTCAACGATGTGCTCTACACCATCACGGTACAGCCTTTCTTTCTGTCTTTGCTGTTCATTTCATTCATTCGTTTCCTGAATCCTTGAGTGTGTGCGTGGTAGCTGCTAAATGCTAATAGTGCACTTCTCTTGAATATTTGCGCAGCACGATCAGAGGCATCTGGTGCTGGCCCATCTTTTCGACAAGCCATGCTTCCTGGGGTTGCTTGCAGTGCAGGTCTGAAACTCTGAACCCCGACGAACTTCTCCTTCCTCCTGCCCACGGTTTTGGGATTTGTTTTGGAAAAAAAAAATTCGGTCCCAACTGAATTGGACGAATTTCGGAAAAATTCGGATGAATTTCGGACTCAATTTGGTGAATTTTCGGAATGTGAAGCGTAAAATTCATTTTGGATCTCACTGAAATGGACGAATTTCGCCGAAATTCGGACTAATTCGGTCAAATCCCAGAACCTTCTGCCTACCGTAGCCCTCTGCGTTTTGCACTTTTGCTGATGCATTTTTCACTCCAATTTTGCTTGGATCTTATGGCATGACTGGACATATTTCTGAACGTTAGATGATTCTTCCCCATCGTTTTGCCTTTCAGGCTGACAGTCTTTCAGATTTCCACGCCAACACACATATGTCATAGGCGAGCAGATGAGATATGAAGTTACATGTGACACTCTTTACAAGGTAATCCAAATACTGCACATAAATTTGCTTGGGGTCCTTCAGCCGCTACAGCGGCATGGCGAAACTCGTGCGGAACCCGTTGACCAACCCAACCCAGCGATTCCTTGAACCTGCCTTGAAACCGCCGGAAACCAACCCAAACCAACCCGTATACTACTATTGCAGTTTGGGTAACAAATTAACCAAAAACCGGGAAACCCGGGCCATGAACGGGTCGAGAGGTCACTGTTGTTGCGAGCCACACACTATATGGAGGTGGAGAGAAGCACCACCACCAAACTAACCATAAAGGACCGCACTGTCCACTGGATCCGGATGAATTGCAACCGTAGTGCGCAAGGTCCCA
The DNA here is from genome assembly GCA_022457205.1 of Saccharum spontaneum. NCBI lineage: Eukaryota > Viridiplantae > Streptophyta > Magnoliopsida > Poales > Poaceae > Saccharum > Saccharum spontaneum. Next base: position 46,290,784 of record CM039618.1, read on the forward strand.
CGTAGCAATTTGCCACGAGGCCGCGAAATACCATACCAATTTGCCACGAGGCCTACCGGAGCCGGAGCACAAAGACAGGACTGGACGGGAATGACTGATGCAGACAAGATGTCGTTGCGTATGTCATCTAATAACATGATATTATATATTTCCATAAATGTGTGATTATGAAGTTTCCATATGCATGTATATTGATTGATTTGGCTAATACGTTTCCATGTATATAAATGAACATATACGTCACACAAAATATTTACCTCTCTCTTTATATACTGGACCGCGAGCCTTAGCAGTGTTTTTGTTCCCGTCTTTTTAACATACAGCTCTGATTAGGTAGAGTAGACCTAGATTAATATTCAACAATGGGTGACAGTGGCAGTAGTTGCGCTCCGGCGTGCAAGCTCTCCATGTTACTATTCATCATGCTCTTTGGATGCGTCACTTCGCCAGTACAGTGTAAGTTTTCCTATGCTCAATCACCTATCATGTCATTAAGTTTACACATGTAGCGACGAACTGATGAAAGCAAATTTATATATAGGTCGCCCTCAACGACTCGAGCCCGTAACTATAGGAAGGATCAGCAGCGATCCAAATCCAAATAGTCCTGCAAAGACGACAGGCACTAATCCTATTGGCGTCGGCCCCTCATTTGGTGAGAGCAAATTAAACCTCACATTTTGCACCACACCACGGTTTTGCGTGGAGCCTCACCCCTGCTATTGTTGCGTGATGCCTGAAAAATGTTATATTACGATGGAGGAATGTAGGGCGAACTGTCTCAACTGCAACCCTAAATGCCCAGCGGCTCAAACAACTTGACAAGGTTAAATATTAGTTCTTGCAACATTTGTACTGTTCACTACATGAGTCTGTGAACTGATTCCGGCTTCTCCAATAATCCTCTTATCACGCCTTGCGTGCGTTGCATGATTGCTAGATAATTTGCATGCCGCTGTACATAGCAAGAAATAATATTATTTGTCTGGAAAAATCAGAATATCATATTTGTCGATGAGGTATGATAGATTTTGTTTACAAATTTTCCTGTAATGGATGTACCAAATGTGTTCATCGTGTGATGTATTCTCTTATTTGAGATTGACCTGAGCCACGAGAAAAGGTCGAGCCTGGCCCAGAAATTTTGACGGCACAAGCTGGAGGACGTCCAGTGTCGTCGTCCCTTCGATCTGAGAGCTGCGAGCCACGAGATAGATTCATAGGTGTCTGTGTCTCCAACCAATTCTGGGCTATAGCTAGGCTCTCGATGCGCGGCCTTAATCGACTTCGGTTCCCATCTTGGGTCCCTACGCCTTTGTTTCTTTTAAATTATAGTTGTCAATGGTCAACTTTATTATTTCCTTTGTTTCTTCTAAATTACTGTACATACTACTGGAAACTCGAATAAGTCTGTGTGTGTAAACACCCACAGAAAAATGCGTATCCCGACAAAAAATAACCTGAACTAGTTTTTCTGTTAGTCGTACACTCACACAAAAATTATGTTTTTTTGTGTGGATATCCACACAGAAAAAAAGAAATAAATGCACAGAAAAATGTGTATATGTATTTTTCTATCGATTTAGGTGAACTCATAGAAAAATTCCTTTCACCCAGATTAAAAATAATGTAGCCTCATAGAAAAAAGAGTTAAACGCATAGAAAAAAATAATTTGTTTTGAAACAGTAGCAACAATATATTAAAATATATATTGTCCATACCGTAATTTCATGACACATCACATCATAATAAATAGCATACATATAAAGATGGTGTCCAAATGTTCAGCACGTTCATAGATACATAGATGATATCTGAATGTTCCGGCATCAATACATTCAAAAGCATTACCATCTCATCTCAGCAGTTCAGTTTCAGCCAAGATGACTAAAATACCAGCATGCATCGTTGAGTCATATAGGTAAAACCAAAGCTAAAGATTAGAGCCTCCTACTAGTTAATGTGCAAAAGCACAACACTAAAAAAAAAAGAAACCCCCACCATCACATCGATGCATGATCTCCATTGTTGTCGGAACTTTGATTGTTGGCAACGTTTGCAGCATCAAGGTTCCCAGTCGTGTGACTTTGTTAACTTTGTTTCTTCTGAATTACTGTATCTATGTATCAGCCTGGGCATTTTTTAACCGAAAACCGAACCGAACTGAACCGAAATGTCGGTTTTTTCGGTTTTCGATTTCGGTTTCGGTTTTTATGTCTAAGAATTTCGGTGTTCGGTTTCGGCTTCAGGAGGCAGGGAACTGAACAACCGCAGAACCGAAGAAACCGGGAATTTACAACGTGAAGAGGAAATCTACCAGGCAGTCCACGTCCCCGTCTATCCAATGGCCCAAACTAATAGAGCCCACCTCGTCCCATGTCGAACAGCCCAACTCCCATCCGATCCCAACGCCTCTTCACGATACCGTGCAGCTTCAGCTCCCAAACGCTAAGTCGCTAACCCTAGCTGCAGGGCATGGCGGCGGCGTGACCACGCGAGGCGGCAGCGCGAGGCGACGGTTGCGCGCCCCCGCGAGCAGCAGCGCAAGGCGATGGCGGTGCGACCCTGCGAGCAGCAGCGCGAGGCGACGGCGGCGCGACCCTGCGAGCAGCAGCGCGAGGCGACGACGGCGAGCGCGTAGCAGGCCGCAGCGACCGGTGGTGGCGCGAGCCGAGCGAGCGGGCGCGGCCACTCGGGGGCCAGCTGCGGTGCGAGCGTGAGTAGGGCACGGCGGCCAGCAGTGCACCTGCGCAACCACGAGCAGGGCAAGCTACGACCTGCGAGCAGAGGCTTGCAGTGGATTCGGTTTTTTCGGTTTAAACCGAAAAACCGAAGTAAAAAACCAAAACCGAAGTCGTCGGTTTTCTGTTATAGGGAAAACCGATCGGCTGCTGCTCATTGAAAAACCGAATTTTTTAAAAACCGAAAAACCGAACCAAATCCTCGGTAAAACCGAATGCCCAGGGTGATCTATGTACTATGGTGGTCGATGGCTGACTTTTTTTTCTCCCTCAACTTGCGCCCGCCTGGTGACTAGGAGGAGTCAGCCTAGGCATTTGGTTAACTGGAACCGATCGGTTCGGTTCCTCTGTTTTTAAGCAAATTCAGTTACCTGAGATGTAGGGACCGATCGGTTACTTTAGAAACACAGAACCGATAAACTTTGGTTTCGGGTAATTCGGTTCGGTTCCGGTTCTAACCGAGAAAACCGAAACATTCAGTCTAGAGGCAAAAAGAAAAGGAAAAACAGTAGATTTGCCATCGACTTCTTCACAATCGCCGACGTGCCCCTTCACTCAGGTCACCGCCATCATTCAGCCTGGCTAACGAGCCAGCTCGGCTCGTTAGTATTCTTGCTCGGCTCGACTCGTTACACTAACGAGCCAGAAGAGGAGCTCGGCTCGGCTCGGTAAATAGCTCGAGCAGCTCGTTTTGGCTCGTGAGCCAAAACTTAAAAACACATTACAGGGATGAGCAACAAGCCAACAGACACAAAATAGATATAAATTTAACAAATTTAATCATCGATTGATCCCAGAATTCATAAAGTTTAAAGGCATCCCAGGCTTAACCACAAGTCCACGAGACAAACAACCATTAACATGACTACACTACATGAGTCCGATAGACGATAGTACAGTTTAGCAGTTCATGGCTTGAAGCAAAATAAATTTGACCACAAGTCATCCATACAGAATTCAGCAAAGAAGCAAAATAAATTTGGCCAAGGCTTGACCACAAGACCACAAGTCCACAAGTACACTACATGAGTCCTCCACAACTAAAAGTAGACTCAGATGATACGCTGCTAGCTGAGACAGCTAAGAACTTCTTTGCCATACTAGACACAACAGGAAATCTAGGAGCATTCACCTTCCAATAGTTAAGTAAGTTAAAATTCTTATCATTCAAAGGATGGTTTGCTTCATCAAGGTAGATAAGTAACTCGGATTTTGAAGTTTCTGAAGCACTTGACTCTAGAAAGGACTGAAATTCACTTGAAACAAGACAAGCCACTAAGCTGGTTGATTCCTTTGATGATGAGGCTGATTGAGTGGTTGATGAGCTGCTACTGCCACCCATTTTCCGGCGTTGCTCCAACTCATGCTTCTCATACAGCTCTTCTAACTCTTTTTTATATCAGCAACCTCTTGCTCACACCTTGAGGAGCCATAAAGCTCTCTAAAATAGAACTCAATATATTTCATTTTGAACCTAGGGTCAAGGATTGTAGCAATAACCATTACATTGTTCTTCTCTTCCCAATATTTATCAAACTTTTCTAACATTGCAGCACCCATGTTCTTCAAATATGGGTCCCTCTCATTTTTTGCCCTTAACAATGCAAGCTTGACTTTTAAAATGTAAGGATAAAATACATTAGCAGTAGGGTAAACTGATCCTGAAAATGCAGTGGTTGCTTCAGCCATCTCTCCTAGAATAGGTCTAATTTTCTCATACATGTCCCATTGAGAATCTGTAGGTTTCCATGCATAGTTCTGGTCCACCAAAGCATAATAACCAAATGCAGCCCTATACTCAATGCAAGTGTTAAGCATTTTATACGTTGAATTCCACCTTGTTTTAACATCAAGAGACAAACATTTCCCAACTTTAATAGCATAATCATTGCAAACCTCTACAAATTTGTAGAGCCGACTTGGAGACCTCTTGAAATATTTGACAGTATTCCTTAACTCACTTATGAGACCTTCTATTGGTTCTAGCCCATCATTGACAACCAAATTGACTATGTGAGCAGCACAACGAATATGAAAATACTTGGGATCAAACTGACCATTCTTTCTAGCAACCAATTTCGCTGATAAATTTGTAGTAGCAACATCATTATTTGAAGCATTATCCAAAGTGATTGACATGACCTTATCCTCTATTTTCCATTCCACCAAGCACTCAAAAATAGCATGAGCTATCACCAAACCAGTGTGAGGAGGATCTAACTCAAGAAAGTTAAGAACACGGCATTGCAAAACCCAATCACTATCTATGTAATGTGCCACCAAACACATGTACTGAACATTTTGATTAGATGTCCACAAATCTGTAGTCAAACTTATTGATTCAGCCTCTCTAAGACTCTTCTTAGCTGCTCTTTCTCATATTCATAAACTTTCATGCATTCATTTTTTATAGTCTTCCTACCAATACATTCATAGTTGCTATTCATCCGCTTCATCAAGATATTAAACCATTTATGCTCAACCATCCTAAAAGGATACTCATGGACAATTATCATCTTTGCAATCAATTTTCTAGTGTGGTCATGGTCATATTCAGTAGGATTAACAATAAGACAACCATCATCTGCAACATAATTGAGAGTACCTTGAGCAAGTAGTCGTTTAGCCTTAGCAAGCTTGTTCTGATACTGTGTGCACTTAGCTAGGTGACGGTTCAGCTGTGAAGTTGCTCCGCCTTCATGGTATACATAACTCTTCATACAGAATTTGCACTTAGCCTTTGTCTCCAGAACACCGAACTCCTTCTCAGATTGAACTTTTATCAATTTGAAGTACTTCCAACAGCCAGCCCTCTTTCCTCTCTTTAACTTGACCTTAGAAGGAGATAAATGCACACCAGACCTCTTTCCTTTCCGCCCTCTAGTTGCCTTCGAAGGATTTAAAGGCACACTTACATCATCTCCAACCTCCTCTGTAACTGGATCATCATCTGCATCGTCATCTGTTGGCACACTAACTGAAATTTCTGCATTCATGTCAAAGTCCTCTCCCTGGTTTTCATCGACCGCCAAAGGCTCCAATTGCTACATAGTCACACAGAATAAGTAGTTAAAAATCAACTAAGCTACAGAATTGTACTACGTACAGTCTATAGTCCTATAGATCACTAAATCACATGTTCATGAATAAACATAAATAAAAAAATTCTAAGATGCATATTCCTGTACGTTGTACATATTCACACAAATTCACATGAATCACTAAATCACAGCCTATTCCTGTACGGTGTACATATTCACACGAATCACACAAATTCTAGATGCATCCTACAGATCAAAGCATCGATAAAAAAAATACATACCATGTTCGTGTCTGTAGATATGGAGGCCGTTGGAGTAGCGGATTTCGCGGGTACATATCCTCGACCTCGGCCGCGGCCACCGCGATTGCCTGTCGAAGCCGACATCTTCTTGCGGTTGATCCTCGATTCAACACTTGACGCCCCCGGAGGAAGCATTCCAGGGGATTCTTCCTCATCTTCCATCACCTGCACGAGATCAGATGGAATAGGGCTAGGTGAGTTGTGTGCCATGGCCGAATAGTTTCTTGCAGCCTACCTGCGGCGAGGCCGCGAGGGCCAGCGAAGAGGAGTGGCGTGCAGCGTGCTCACCTACGGCGAGGGCCGAGGGCCAGCGGCCAGCGACCTGCCCTGCAGGGCGTGCGTGGGAGGAACGGCGGCGGGTGAAGCTCCTGTATTGCGACTCGCGAGATGGGAGAAGAAAGGGAAAAGACCGGTAGTGCTGTGACTGCGGACTCGGAGGACGGGAGGAGTTGAGTCGAGACGTCGAGTAGTCTGGTGGTCAGGTGGTGTGTACGCTAGGGTTTTTAGTTTGGGCTGGGCCATGTGTTGTGGGCCGAGCTAATTTTAGGTTTCTGGCCTATGAATTCGCTGGCTCATACGAGCTAACGAGCAGCTCGCGAGCTGGCTCGAGCTGGCTCGTTATAAATCGAGCTGGCTTGTTTTAAATCGAGCTGGCTTGTTATAAAACGAGTCGAGCTCGAGCCGAGCCATTAACGAGCGAGTCGAGCGAGCTAGCGAGTTTCGAGTTTTTTGTCCAGGCTTAGCCATCATGAGTGAGAGAGCGGGCACCGCCGGCCACCACCACGGGAGAGGGAGCAGGTGTAACATCCCAGATGTTAAAAACAATTAAAAGCTTGATCATGAGCATCCTCAGAGCATAAGCATCAAACATCATGTCAAACAAGCACCACATGTTGCATTGTTACATGTCAATGTTGCACATGTTTCATGCATAGCATGGTAATGTTTTTAATATTGCTTATGTTTCAAGTAAAGTGCTGAAATGTTTTAGATGTTTCAATAGAATGTTTCATGTTACATTGTTAGGTTTCATATGTTGCATGTGGTACATGTGTTGTTTAAGCAATGTTTCCCATGTAAGGTTTATATGTTTTGTATGTTTCATATACATGTTTCACATGTTTCAATACAATAGTAATTCGATGTGTTGTTTTTACTAGTATGCTTAATATGTTAATAATGCCATGTTGCTCATCACATGAAATAATGTTTTATTAGGGATAAATAATTAATCATATTTTAGTTAAAAAGAATGATCAAATGTTTCCCCAAAACCCTAAAATTCCCAAAACCCTGATTTTCGGAAAATTTTGTTTTACCCCTTTTTGTGTAATTCAAAATCTAAGCAAATTTTGGGGGTGAGCCAAAAAGCAAAGTTGTAGATCTGGTTTTATTGTACAACTTTGGTTTTTGGAGTTTTTAAAGTTTTAGTGTAAAAGTTGGAGCAATTTTGAAAAGCTTCAAATATCAAATTTGACCCCTTTTTATTTCCCTATTCCAATTTCAAAATGGAGGCATAATTTGAAAATGGTTTAAATAGCAAAGTTGTAGGTCTCACCTAGATGTACAACTTTGGTGTTTTAAGTTTTCAAAGTTTCAATGTAAAATTTTGAAAAAAAAATTGAAAAAAATTCAAACCCCAAATTTGAATTTCAAACTCAATTTCAAAAAGTAGGCATAATTGGGTGACGGCCCAATTATGAAAGTTGTAGATCTTCAAAGGTTATACATTTTCTCTTTTTTACATATTTTCAAGTTGTATTAAAAAATTTGAAGTACTTTTGAATTTACGGAAACCCTACTTTTGCCTTTTTTTAAATTCAAATCCAAATTTCAAAAATTATTCAAAATCTGAGTTTGGTCACAAAAGCAAAGTTGTAGAGTTCAAAATTTTGAGCAACTTTTGTATTTGGAGAATTTCAAGTTCATGAGAAAATTTGAAAGTAATTTGGAAATTTCAGTCAGTGGCATTTTCATAAATATTTCAAAATCGGTTCAACAGCAGGGCGCCACGCAGCTGCTTGCCGCCGGTGTCCTCCCAGTCGCTTCTAGGCACGCCCAGCGCCATCTCCTACTTCGCGGTGACAGCACTCGCAGCTGCTGACTCTCGTCCAGGAGCTTCACCGCGACGTCAAGAGCCCGAGTCGAACTTCGTTTTTTTTTCTTCTCCTCCTTCTACTCCGCTGTCGGTCACCTCTCGCCACTGGCCGATTTCACCGTACCCATCACGCCATCGCGCAATTGCCCGCACACACAGCTTCACCAAGTCCATGCGCACCCTCCACGTTCGCTCGCATCGGCTATCTTTGTCCAGAGCAGTCGCGCGTCGCTTTCTCCTCGACGGCCGGCACAGCTCCGCCGTAGCCGCCCTCCACGTCGGCAGCTGCATCTGCCGCCTCTCCGCTTCAACAGAGCACTCCAGCAGGTCTATGGAAGTCACTGGTGCTCCTCGACCTCTCTAATCCACCTCTTCCGCCTTGCCGTGGCCGGCGCACCACCACCGCACCACCGTGTCTGCCATGGACGGTGGCAGGCCATTGCACCACCTCCATCCACTTTGTTTTTCACCTTGGTCGGGTTCAGGAGATCGAGGCGTGTGTGTAGATGGTGGTCTCGTCACCGGAGTCGTCCCGGGGGGGCTCACCGGTGTTGGCGCCACCGTCCCGGCGGCTGGCTGCGGCCAGGGCGATGAGCCGGGTGGGCCGACCCATTTTAGGTTGGGTCAGCCGAGGGGGGGGAGAGAAAAGGAGGAGAGGGGAAGTGGGCCGGGGAAGAGCGGGTGGGCCGCGCGGTCCGGCTGGACCAGTTGGGCCAGAGGGAGAAAAAGAGGAGTGGGCCGAAGAAAAGGTTTTGTTTTTCTTTTTTTCTGATAAAGGAATAGTGTCAGATTTTGTTTATTTATTTGTGAATGATGTAGAGTTCCAAAAAAAATTAAAACTTGAAATTTAAGTAATTTTTGTATGTGATTGAATTAGCTTAATTAATTATTAAATGCAACTTCCATGAATTTTAGTAATTGAAATAAAAGTCCAAAAATCATGAAATTAATTTTGGTACTGTTTTAGGGTAACACTAATCTGTAGAAAAAGTTGGGCTTAATTGGATAAAATCATAAAAATTATTTTATTCTTAATTTCTATCTTAATTAATTAATTAATTAAACATGTGTTTAACTTGATAATTTAGGATTTGTGTGACTTTGAGATTGCTTGTTGACCTTGGATCATTAACATGTGATGATCCATGGCATCTTATTGAGTTGCTTGAGCTCACGATTAACTTGTTAACTATGATTTGTTAATGATGATTAATGTGTTTAACATAGATCATTAATGGTGCGCCAATGAATTGGTTGGTGTCGAGAAGCAGAGACTTGAGCTCTGGGAGCTGTTCCACCGATGCCACCACTTCTTTGTCGAAGCTGTTGGCGGAGAGGTTGTGGTGCACCATCACTGTACACCGGCGACAAGGCATCAATATCGGTCGGTAGCCTTCCGGCAAAGTCGTTGTTGGAGATGTCAAGGAAGCGGAGCTTCTTGTAGGCACAGAATGAGGCGGTGGGGAAGGCACCGGTAAACTTGTTTGTAGGAGAGGTTGAGGCGGTTGAGGTTCTTGAGCTCGCACATGGATGCCTGTGAGGTTGTTGTAGGAGAGGCTGAGGCTTTTGTAAAGAAAGCTCTGTGACAGCTCTGCCAGAGGCTGCACACTTGATGCCTTACCAGCTGCAGTGGTCGGCGACCATGGCTGGGTTCCGGCCACGAAGCGAGCTGCGGAGGATCGCCCCATTCGTCTTTGATAGCGAGCAGCATTTTGCGGTTGCGGACTAGTCAGTGGTGCCGATCCGAGTCGAGCTCGGCTTGACTGCGGGCATGGCAGCACGTGGCTGACATGCGGGGCCCATAGGGTAGTGACACAAGCAATGTGGGCCTGGCTGCACTGCACTGTTGGTGCTCTACTGGATTTGGCCCGTTAGGGCTGGCGATCACATGTGCTGGGCTGCTGGGCTGCGGGAGGCGGCGGGGAGCTAGGCCAGGGCGGCTGGTAGCAGGCTCAAAACGGGGAAAAGAAAAGCAAAAATGTTTCTTTTAAAACATAGTTTTTTCACTACTTGTCCAAAATATTTTAAAACCATTTTAAGTTAAAAAACTCTCATACTTTTATAAAATATTTTTTTCTAAAAAAGGCATGAATCCCTGAAAAGGGCATTGCATGGTCAGTAAATGAGCATATAGGATAAACATATTTCATTAATTTAAAATGAAGTTTGTCGACCTTGCGCAATTTGAGAAGCTTTTAGAGTTTACTGTATGCCTTGATTCTATTTGCACAAACTATCAATGAAGCTATTGACATTTATCTGTTAGAATCAATATTATATGGTCAGTAAACGTGCATGTTTTGATCAATAAAATGTAGCCAGTAAATTTGGCTTGTAAAAACTAACAATGAAGCTACCATTTACTAAAGTCACTCTTAAACATGGTATGATTTTATCAACTATATAAGGTGAAGAAAGAGCAGCATTGTCCTTTTGATTAATTGATGTATGCAGATCATCTTAATTAGGAGAGGAGGTAGCATTGTCAAAACTCACTGATGGAAAACATAAAGAAGCATGTGATGCAGCTCATGTTCATCAAACGAAATGCTATACATAAAACGTCCATCCGAGGCGTATAATTTATTTTAATCTAAAAGGTTATGAAGCTTAAAAGTTTGCTATTATTCTTGAGGTAAAATAGCAATGATAGCAAACTGCAATCATGTGATGCATCTAAACTTTAGTAATGAAACATACATGTAATCTCTACAGGCTTTTGAGATTATGTAGATGGAGACATAGTTTTTTTTAGCAGCACTTACCCCTGACTTGTCGTGGTGTGTACAGCCTGACAGAGATGAAGAGGTGCGGAAGGTCCCAAGTGACAACATTAGGGATCACAGGTGGTGGTCGGCGAAAGAGGTATTGGTCGCAGAGATGGTGCAACAGATTGATCAAGATTCCACACGCTAGTGGAGCTTTGTCCCTTCATAAGAAGCTAGTTCGTCATCAGCCAGAGAGGAAAGATTAGCGATGTTGCCCTTATCGTCCTAGGTGGTGGCAATGTCACACCCAGTTTTAAGGATAAAACCAGATATACACTATATGTGAAATAAATGAGTCAAATCTCACATATAGCCGCAGATAAGTGTAATACCAAGAGACAAATGCTTAATATACATAACTCAATAGTATAAAATATACCTAGAGAGAGCAACACAGCGAAAAGACAACTCCAAACACGGGGTGTAGACTTCACTCCAGGAACAAACTGACTGGTTGATCACAAGTCTAAACTTCTCCTGAGGTGTGGGAAAAATAGCAAAAGTGAGTCCATGTCGAACTCCGCAAGCATAGCAAGTATAGATCCCATAAACTCATGATCAATGTAACATAAATAATGTAGAGCATAAAACGGTAAACAATGAGCATGTTAACAATCAAAAGTCATCATCTTAAATGTAAGGATTCCAAGGCCGCTCGTGTCCTTGAGCAAGGCTAGTATACCAGTTTAATAAACTCTGCGCAAAGATATATATTTTCACTGTGAGTCATGATTACCCATATGCCCGGGGCGGCCAATCCCCAAAACACTTCCAAGGTGAGCAGGCAGGGTTCACTATGAAGCCTTTTAAAGGTTCGTCTAACGAGTTAGGGCCGCTAGGTTTCCAAAGTCAGTCTGTGTGATACAACCAGTCCCATGGATCCACAGTCTGCTTTTCCCTATTTGCGCCACAAGGGTAACCTCTAACAAGCTAGAAAAAGTCCTCATACTGAGCTAAAGCCAAAGCCATATAGCCCTCACAGTTGTACTGTAAATCCCGGAGATTCTCTTACAGATAAATCCTCAAGTTGCTAAAAAGTCATTTTTATCGTTTGTTGCTTAAACATTAATCAAGTCACAAGATCATGGTCACAAAAAGAATATCCAAACTATACTTGCCTTAAATCAAGATCCCTTCTCTGATCCAAATCTTCAATTAATAGTTTCTTGAATCTCCACATAAATCTCACCGACTAGATTTGATCAATAAATCACCACACACGCATCGAGCAATCATACACAAAGAAAACAATGAATAATAATTAGAACAGTACACCAATCAATAAAAAGGTTTGAAAACTGATCTACGCATTGCTACGAACACATAAACACGGAAAACACGTAAATCGGAGCTACGGTAAAAGAGACTTGTATAAAACGGAAAATTATAGGTCTCATTTGTTTTAACCATATAAAATCATATATATAGGATAAAATACTTTTTTTATAGATATTCAAAAGTGACTTAGGCTACATTACATTTACATTTAAATTTAGAAAACTAAAGGAGAAATCAATAATATTTTATTTATAAATCTAGTTGCACAGTTATTAATCAAGTTAGATCTAAATTATGAAATTCCAGAGATTTTGATAAAGAAAACATTAATATTAATACGTAGTTCATGTTGTTATAAATCCATTGCAATTTGAATGGACTAATTCGGAATTAAAACAAATAAGTTATGAATTAAATAAGATTTTCTTTAGTAAAACAATAGATTAAATCTAACCTTGAATCTTAAAGGTGGAAAACCTAACCAACAGTGGCACTAATTGTATAAAAAGTTTGTAAAACTCTTCTACATGTCACTACGATCACACAGACGTAAAAATCACGAAATTCGGATTTAAAACGTGAAAGTTATGAATTTTCTAAGATTTCCTATAGATAAATAATTACTTTAATATAAACTCGAAAATTAATTTTCCCAAACCTACTGTACAACTACACTAACATGTAGAGCTCGTAAATACGAATCTAACACAATTTGAACGGATTAAATCGGAGTTAAAACGGAGATTTTATGATCAAAACAAGTTTAGTGGCAAAACTGTAAATATCAGAAAACGTATTTTCGATTTACCGAGAAGAAATACGTCTTCAAAACAAAGAAACGTAATTCGAGAATTACGTCAAGGACCGCGGGTTAAACCTTAAAGAAATCCAGGGTTTCTTTAGCAAAATTCCGGACCGAAGGGGTATGTTCTAATCTTGAGCGTTGATCTAAGGATGGATGGCTGAAAATGAAGATGGAAGGATGCAGGCGGCGCCATGGCCGGAGAAGAAAGAAATGCGGTGGCGCCATGGCCGGCGGCTCGCCAGAGTAGGCAATCGGGCGATTCAGGCCACTATTCGGCGTGAGACCAGTACCAATCGAAAGAGGAACTCAAGGCGGTCTCACCTGACAAGAAGATGGAGGCGAAGGCAGCTCGTGATACTCGTGCGGCTCAAAAGGGCGGGCGACCGAGCTCCTGCTCACGGTGGCGGCGCAATAAGCAATTAGCAACCAAATTGAAGGCACCCTTATGTTCACAGGAGCATGCTAAAGCCGGTAGGGTAGCTTACAGTGGCAAAACGATGACGTACGCGTCGAATTGCTTCTCGCAGCGGCTTCTAGGGTTGCGGCGACGGCAAGAGCTCGAACGGGGGTAATTGCTCACGATTTGATCTAAAAACGACAGGCTCGGCTCGATTCTAGCTTATATAGGGTGTTAGCATGATCAATTTGGGGAAACAATCCCTTGGTTCGCGGATTAGAATCGGGGTCGATGATAGTCTCCGTCTCGGCCACAAGGAAGAGGACGAGGTGACCGACAAGTGGGGCCACGGTGTCAGCGGCACTGAAGAAGAGAGAGCTCGCGCGGTGTTTGCCTGGGCCAGCCCACGCGGGCACTGGGAAGAACGGGCTCGGCCCCGTCGGCCCAGCAGCGGGAAACGGAAAGGCAGGCCGGCTGAGCGGGCCTCCAGGCCGCCAGCAGCACAGGTAAGAGGTAAGTTCATTTTATTTTTTTCTTTTTTTTCTATTATTCCAAATACAATTCAAATGAGTTTTTAAAATCTTTTTCTCTTGTAATAAAAACCAATCATCACAAAAGAAAGCATGCAGCGGCATGTATGCACAAGCATGTGTTTAACCTTATAATAAATTTTAATTTCTCCAAAAATTATTATTTCACTAAGTTTTCATGCACACATATATAGACAATTAAATCAAATCTCCTATTTTAAAATTTTCAAAAATTAGGGTGTTACAGGCAAGGTCAGGCTACGTGTAGATTGGAGGTGCTCTTCTCCAACTGACCGGGCGTGCGACGACACTGTCATGTACATCGTCCTCTGCGTTCTCGTGGTGGCCCGCTCTCGCCACGCTTGCCAAGGTGCTCGTGGCGTGGTCCTGTGCCCTCGCCGGGTGGCTCCAACGCACTGGAAGGTGACGCCCTAGAATCCCTGAAGACAACGACATGCATACGAACGGTGATGGTGTCCCTTCGCCGTCGGCATCATCTAGTTTTCTATTTTCCTTTTTTCATATCAAACAAAATCTTTTTGTCATTTGGATTTTTATTATTTTATTTAGGATGTTTATTTCAAGGGACCCTAACTATTGAGTTTCGCTATAGGCACGAGAAAAGACAGGACCGGCGCTGATCGGAGTCTAAACACTAATTCGTATCGATCACGCCCTGTATCAAACCAGCATTAACTTTAATAGACCCGGCAGCATGCACCTGATCAAATCCCAGCAAATCAATATTGTCCCTTCGCCGTCGGCATTGATCGAATCCCAGCAAATCAATATTGTCCCTTCGCCGTCGGCATTTTTTTTCATACCAAACAAAATCTCTTTGTCGTTCAAATTTCAGATTTTTATTATTTTCCTTTTCTAGAGTATATAGGGAGGAATCTTAGTTTAGGAGGAGTTTTTGAGTCTTCTTAGTCTTACGTGAGATTGAGTTCCAGACGGTTACATCTTATAAGATATAAGATCACGTATGGCAGAGGACTCATATAGCACGAAGTCCAGATCTAACGGAGATCCTCTAAAAAACTCGCTCTTTTATAGTATGATGATATTTTTCTAAAAAAGGTATACATTGACTAAAATCTAAGTGATGGCTCCTTTATGGAGAATTCTTCAGGTTCAGGTGTAGCTGCATGTCTCGGAAACGATTTCAGCCATGTCTCACCAACTCACTTGCAGCTGGCTTGATTCGGTTTTTGGAAGGATATACACCTCCTAGCTCTATTTTTTTTCCAACTATTGTAAATTTTTCATAAGTATAACATAAAGAGTAAAGAAAGTAAACTGAGTTAGCTTCGGAGCATATTCTCCGGTTGATATGAGTACTCGTGTCTATAAAATTTATTTATTCCAGGATTTGACATTGTTGTTTTTTCAATGGCAGACGATGTGTCAGTTAATTGCGAAGCAAATGTGATGACTTTGTTTATTTTTCGAGATCTACCAGTTCAGCGTGTATAATGAGTGTTTGCGTTTGCATTGGGATTCACAAAACGTAAAAGGTAAAAAACAATTGTACGTTTTTTTTTATTTAAGGCTCATACCACCTGAATTGATTAAATTGGCTAATGCACACAAGATGTTCTTGCGTATGTCATCTAATAATATGATACTGTATTATATATTTCCACAAATGTGTGATTAATTATGAAGTTTCCATATATTAATTGATTTGGCTAACACGTTTCCATGTAAATGAACATATACGTCAGACAAAAGATTTACCTCTCTCTTTATATACTGGACCTCGAGCCTAGTGTTTTTGTTCCTGTGTTTTTACATACAGCTCTGATTAGTTAGACGTAGATTAGTATTCAACATGGGTTTCAGTGGCAGTTGCGCTGTGGCGTGCAAGCTGTCCATGTTATTCATCATGCTCTTTGGATGCGTCACTTCGCCACCAGTACAATGTAAGTTTGCGTGTGCTCAATCACGTACCTATCATGTCATAGCGTCGGACTGATGAATGCAAATTTGTTACGATTATATTATATAGGTCGTCCTCAACGACTCGAGCCGCCCTTAACTACATGAAGGATCGGCAGCAATCCAAATCCAAACCCAAATAATCCTGCAAAGACGACATGGCCTAATCCTATTGGGGTCGGCCTCTCATTTGGTGAGAGCAAATTAAACCTCACATTTTGTGTCCAGCCAATGTTTTGCTTGGAACATCACCACTGCTATTGCTATGCGATGCCTAAAAAATGTTATATTTCGATGGAGGAGTGTAGGGCGAACTGTCTCAACTGCGACCCTAAATGCCCAGCTCAAACAACTTGAGATTTGACAAGGTTAACCATTGCTTCTTGCAACACTTGTACTGTTCACTACATGAGTCTGAACTGATTCCGGCTTGTCGGCTTCTCCAATAATCCTCTTATCACGCCTTGCCTGTGTTGCATATGATTTGCATGCTACTGTACATGGCAAGAAATAGTTATTTTTGTCTGGAAAGAAATCGGAATATCATATTTATCGATGAGGTATCAGGTATGATAGATTTTGTTTATCAAAGTTTTGTGTAATGGACGTACCCAATGTGTTAATCGTGTGATATATTCTCTTATTTGAGACCTGAGCCACCAGAGCTGCGAGCCACGTACGAGATAGATCCATAGATGTCTCCAACCATTTCTGGGCTATAGGCTCTTGATCTGCGCGGCCTTGATCGAGTTTGCTTCCCATCTTGGGTCCCTACGCCTTAATTTGTTTCTTCTGAATTATGGTTGTCGATGGTCGACTTTATGACCTTTGTTTCTTTTGAATTACTGTACTATATGTTGGTCGATGGTCGACTTTTTTTTTTCTCCCTCAGCTTGCGCCCGCTTGATGACTAGGAGGGGATCTAATCCATAGCTTTTGTGTGGAATCATGCTCGAAGCGCTTCTACAAATTTCAAGACTGAATTTATTTTTCAAATGTTGTTGGTGGAACGGATTGTAAGTTTCAGGAACATGTGCATACTTTCGGTAGAAAATTTCATCTAGTTATTACATGGATATATAACATGTGTTTCCTACATTTTCATTAGGAATAGTATCCCTGCAATGCGCTGTATTATGATCAAACTTTTATCTTTTCCCCAAGTGTTAGAGCATCTTCAAGAGACTAGGTAAAACTACATTCTAAATTATAAGATTTAGCCATTGTGTAAAATAGAAAACCCACTCGAAAAGTAGAGTTCCACAACAGTCTTTGTATATTTTCACTTGTCTATTTTTAAAAGTGACACGTCATATGATTTTTAGATCTTCGCGGCCTTTTATCCTATGCCTGGAGATGCACGGCCGGGTAGGGCTTCATGGCTCGCCGAACGAAGACGGTCCAGTGTGTGCGGCTGCACCGGTCGTCGTCGGCATCTCTTGGCCAACAACGTACTGCTACTTGCTTGTACCTGGGCCCTGGCCAGCATGCACGTCCCTTGGCCACCAGCGGTGCCTGTCCGTTGGCCATCACCGCCCGTCCCGTAGCCATTGGCCACGCAGGTGCTTGCTGACTTGATGCAGTACAGTAGCATCCAGCCCCTGGCCGGTGGCCACGCAGTTGCTGTCGTACTGCTACGTGCAGGAAGGGGGGGCGGTGACCAGATATTCGCGCGCGGGATGATGGGATAGCCAGCGAGCGCAGCGTGCTATCTATGGCTAGCGAAAGTTAAGGAATAGCTCACTTGCTATTTTAGAAAATCAAATAGCACATCTGTTGGACCTTAAATTTTGCTTTAGAAAGCCAAAAAATAGTCTAGATAACAAGGATAGCACATCTGTTGGAGTTGCTCTTAGATTCCTCTTTGCTCTGATATATAAACACTTACATAAGTCAGAAGTTAGAGAATGGTCATGACAGAGCAAAAAATGCAGCTAGTAACACTGCCTTTGCTCTGACATATAGATAACCAGTGCACACCATATAAATAAATAAATATATAATGCATGCTGGAACTGGATTAAAATTAAATCCAAGACGACTTGTGATGTAAGGATTGACTCTAGTGGTCAGTAGGTTTTTATCGTTAAATGGCAGGTGCTCTGCCTTTGAATTGAGTAGAGATGGAAAAAAAAGTACAGCTTTACACTTTGGCTTCATATGAAAAATGGGTGGAAATAGTGAAAACTATGGCCGTGTTAGCTGCAGGCCTGCAGGTGATTGCAGCCATGGCAAATCCTGTGTGTACATGCTAGTTATTTACATGATACTCCTATTTCCGATGCGCCCTTTCATAGACGAGGATGTCTTGCTGGATTAAACTTGTTATCTGTGCGGGTGTTTGCTCTTTGTTGTTGAAAACTCTTCTACAATGCTCGTTCCACAGATTCCAGATCGTGTACATGACAACGTCAGCATGCTTTTTGTTTGTTCCCAAACTGCCCAACCCAAACATAGCAGATTGTAGTAGGTTCTCAAAACGCAGGATTATCACTTCGTAAAATATCCTCCAGGTGCTACCAAATTTCCTGTGAGACAGCATGCAGTGATGTTAGGGCGTGTACAACGCCAGGCGCTTATGGGCCGGTGCCGGTACATGTGCTGTTTCTTTGCCACCGTGGAGTCCTGCATGCAGGCATGCACCAAGTCGGGCGCTTACGCACGGACGCGACACTTCGCGAAGCAGCGGCATCTGGACGGACTCTTGCGCGATCTCACAGAGGCGGACGCACGAAACGTTTCCACCGGTCGGCAGTTGAGTACACACGCAAGCGCCTTCAAGGTATATTTTCGTTGTAGATTAAGTTTTCTAGAGGCGCTTAATGGTATAGTATTTCTCTCTCTCTCTCTCCCTATAAGAGCCTATGCATTGTACAAGCTCTAAGGGCAGGGAGCATAAAAGCAGTCCTTATGCATTTAATGTGGCACTATGGCCTGACTTCGTACATTGTCCAAGTAGTCTTTATGGCATTAATGGCAAAAGCAGCTCAAAGCGCTATGGACCGACCAAATGAAATAAATAAGAATACTTTTTGATGACACTGTACACAAAAGAATAAAAAATAGATCATGGTTGGCTACTTCTAGCGAGCCGTTGGGAGGTGGCTGTTGCTTGCACAGTGCAGCATCCCCTTCCCCTTCTGATGCCAACGCCTATATAAAAGAGAGAGAAGGCTCATCAGATTGTATGTCTAAATATCTCAAATTCCAGCAACTCACTGCACCTAGAGACGGATCCGTCCAATAGAAAATTTTCAAACCTTACAAATCAAGACTCTTCAAGCATCCCAGAAGATTCTAGCCATAGGTCCCCTCCCAAACAATTTCCCAACAGTTTTTGCATATCTCAGTTTCCCCAAAGTTTCAACCCACAATATTTTCATAACTTCTACCCCTTTGGTAGCCCAAGCAACTGCCCACCGTATGGTCCTGCTCCACCTTTCCATGGCGTTCAACAACAAACAAGTTGGCTACAAGGTTTACAGTTGCAACAAAATTTGGTTCACTCACCAAATCAGGAGTTTGGCGCTGCAAGCAACAGAGCACACTTTGTGGCACAACATGGCACCTCTGGTGGAGCTGCTACAAACACTTCTTCCCATGGGTCACATTCATCCATTCCTCAGCCTACACATGATCAACACAAGCAGCCAATTACAATCGAAGAGGCAAGTGATAGCAGCGAAGAGGGAGGGAAGAGAGCTCCACATATTAATTGGTCTGAAGAAGAAAACATAAGATTGGCTCATGCTTGGTTGAATAACTCAGTGGACTCTATTGAGGGAAATGATAAGAAGGGCAAGTATTATTGGAGAGATGTAGCTAATGAGTTCAACAACAACCGGCCTACAAATAGCCATAAAAGGACAGTCAAGCAATTGAAATCACATTAGGGAGGTGTTAAGAAAGACGTTACAAAGTTCTGTGGGGTTTATGCTCAAGTTAAAAGCACCTACACCAGTGGACACTCAGATGACATGATTAATGACAAAGCTCATGAATGGTACAAGAGTTAATCAAGTGATAAACAATTCACCCTAGAATATTTGTGGAAGGAGTTGAGAGACCAACCAAAATGGAAGAGAGTCGTCACTAAGAAATTAGCCAAGAAGAAGAGAACCAAAATTTCTAAGTCCAAGAGATTGAAGAAGAAACAGCATGTAAAGAGAGGCACCCTGAGGGGCAAAAGAAAGCAAAAGAGAGACTAAGAGGAAAAGGAAAATGCAGTGCATCTTCTCCTTTAGAGAACTAGCCATCACAGAACATGGTCTTGTACAACAAAGCAATTAAAATTAGAGCTGAGGCACTGTTGAAAATAGCTAAAGCACAAACAAAATACTCAGCAACAAAAAATGAAAAAACAAGGATGGCAAAATGGCAGCTCTATGTAAAAATAGAAGGAAAAGATACTTCCAATTACAGTGAAAAACAACTGCAGAGGCATGAAGCCATGTTGAACAAGCTGGCTAAAGAACTTGGTGAAGAATAAAGGATCATAAACTCTCTGTCGGGTTAATGCACTAGTAATGTATGGTGTATTGGTTAATGTATTTGTCAATTTAGTTCTTGTTATGTATCCCTAATTCATTGTACCGGTTATTGTATTGGTCAATGTACTTATTAATTTAGTGCTTGTTATGTATCCCTAATTCATTGTACTTCATTGTGTGTTATTCCAGTCGTTGGTGTACTATCAATTTGAAAACATACATGTTGGAATGCTACCAAAAGGAAAATATAGTTGTTGCTTGTTGGAATGCTAGCACCAGGAAAATAAAGCTGTTAGAATGCTGCCAAAAGGGAAATATAGCTGTTAGAGTACAGCCAACAGGAAAATAAAGCTGTTAGAATACTGCCAAAAGGAAAATATAGCTGTTGGAGTGCAGCCAACAGGAAAATAAAGCTATTAGAATACTGCTAAAAGGGAAATATAGCTGTTAGAATGCTGCCAAAAGAAAAATATACCTGTTGGAATTCTTCCAATGGGACAATGTGTAAGGTATCCTTTAAATAAGAGATGCATGACACCATTCACACTCTCAGTGCACACTTCGTCCCCCCTCACTCAGGAATGCACCACTCCCAATCTCACTGCCCACTTCATCCCTCCTCATCCAGGAATCCACAACTTTGCAACAAATATCCAGTGAGTCCCAAGAAGAATCCCACCATTCAGAAGATTGAACCACCAGTGTTAATCTTGCAGAGATGATGTGGGAAGAAATCAATGACCCTATGGAGGCTGAGATCGATGCTGAGATTGCAAGGGAGTTAAAAAATAGCTAGAACAAGACTTAACTGGTTCCTCAACTCGGCGTCGAGGCTATACACGGAGGTACATTGATAGAAATCATGAAGCGGATCATAATAGATTGTTTGCTAAATATTTTTGTGAGAGTCCTCTATACACAGATGGCCAATTTCGCAGGAGATTTTGCATGAGAAAACAACTATTTTTGCGCATTGTTGAAGCTCTTGGTGTCTGGTCTCCTTATTTTCATCTAAGGTGTGATGCATTTGGCAAGGTGGGTCTATCACCACTCCAAAAATGCACAGCTGCCATTAGAATATTGGCATATGGTACACCAGTTGACCTTATGGATAAATGTTTTGGGGTAGCAGAAACAACAGCAATGGAATGCATGATAAATTTTGTGCAAGGTTTCATGTACATATTTGGCCAACAATACATCCGTAGGCCTACTCAAGATGATATTCAATGTTTACTACAATTTGGAGAGACACATGGATTTTCTGGAATGTTGGGTAGTCTCGATTGTATGCATTAGGAGTGGCAAAATTGTCCAGTAGCATGGAAAGGGTAATTCACGCACGGTGATTATGGAGTCCCAACTATCATGCTAGAAGCTGTAGCCTCTGCTGAACTATGGATTTAGCATGCCTTTTTTGGTGTTGCTGGTTCAAACAATGATCTCAACGTACTAGACCAGTCACCATTGTTCACTGAAGTACTCCAAGGAAGAGCACCTACTATTCAATTTACAATTAATGGGTCCAACTACACATGGGGTATTATCTAACTGATGGTATTTATCCAGAGTGGGCTGCATTTGTCAAATCAATCATAAGACCTCAGACTGCTAAGGCTAAATTATATGCACAACGTCAAGAAGGAGCAATAAAAGATGTGGAACGGACTTTTGGGGTTTTGCAGAAATGTTGGGCTATCATTTGTCACCCAGCATGTCTTTGGGAAAGGGAAGAATGGGCTATTATCATGTATGCATGTATAATTTTGCACAACATGATAGTTGAAGATGAGAGAGGCTGCTACGAGATACCAGATGAAAACACCTACGATCAAGGACAATCTCCTGTGCAAATGACAACACTTGGCCATGGCCCAATCCATGGATTTGCAGAAGTCCTAGAGAAAAATAGAGAGATTCATGATAGAGCAACTCATCAGCGTCTCAAGACAGATTTGATTGAGCACATATGACAAAAATTTGGTGGGAGCCTGATATGAGTTAGTTTGTCACAATCCTATGCTTCAATAGTTTGTTTGCTGCTAAATTTATCGACTTTGTACTTCAGTAGTTTGTATTCAGGCATCATTTATAAGATTCACGTGTATGTTTCCATGCTTCAAAGTATTTGCTTTCTGTGTGTACTAGCATATGAGTTGAGTTAGTTGCAAACAATCTTGTGTCATGGAAATGCTAGTGTCCTATAAATCCAGATTTGTCCTTCTCCAATTTTTGTTGAATGCATATTAAACCACATTGTTAATTCTACTCTATCTACTACGAAGTCAAGTACTAGTAGCCTTTGCAACTGCAAACTCAACTTGCCTTCCAGACGTCTAGCGCAAAGAAATCATTAAAAAAATCACATAATTGTAGGGAGGCTACCTGGTACTCGATGCTGCAGTGCAGTGTATGGCCGCAGGTCACCGTCCGCCACAGGTTTGCCGCCCCCGCGTCTGGGCTTCCGCTCGCCGAGCGGTATCTGTGCGTAACCAGCCGGCCACTTTCCAGGAGCTCGCTTCCTGTGACGGGCTGTCCGCCCTCAGCACGCTCGTTGCCCCCGTCTCCGGCTGCTCGTCTGCCCACGGCACGCTCCATGTCCGCCTATCAGGCCGCCTGTCTGCGGCTTCCTCACTGTCTCAGTGGCCAGACGTCCGCCCGACACACACACTAGCCATCCCCTTCGATCTGGATCTGAGCACAGAGGCTATGGTTAAGCGCGAGAAATACGCAATCGAGTAGATAAGCACGGGAGATAAGCAATCGATGCCAGGGGATGACGAAGCTGGGCTTAATCGCCGGATTCGGTGGCCGGGATCAGGAGATGGGTGGCGGCGGTGGCCGCGGATGTGAAAAGGTTCACGAGAGGAATTGGGCATCGAAAGTTTCTCGCGCCAAGGGTCTAGGGGAGGCCGAGGAGGAGTGATTTTTTTATTAAGTGGCACTCATCTTTATTTCCTATCCTGTCCTTAGCCATTGTGAGATTTTACGTAGGCTAATGTCACCTGTGGTGGGTCCCACCTAATAAGGACCAAGTAGGCCTTTTACATTGCCAGTGCCCTAAGAACAACCGTCCCATCGATGGTGAGTAAATCAATAGGTGGTAAAGGTGATTAAATGATCCATCAGATTCACCTACTCTTTGGTGGTAACTATAAACCTAGATAGGAGTAAAAAAAATTGCTAACCAGTGCAAACAAACACGACAGTCTAAAATTCACAATAATCCAGTGAGGTTAACCGGTGCAAGCTCAATAAGACTGTAGTCTGTACACAATTGCACAATCATGTTCATGGCAAATCTGAGTTCCATTGCTCAGCTTAAATTGCATATCTTAATTCTTTCTTGACTAACTGTGATATTTCGCATATCCACCTAGGAGAAAATATGACTGGTATTCTTCAATAACCGAGGTACATGGCTAGGTTCACCCTCCCCCAGGTGATTGCCTTGGCTTCCAAATGCAAGGGTGCTTCTCCTCATGGCCATAATATGCGTGGGTGTCCGTCTGTGGAAAAGATCGGGATATCGCCATGGATTGTGCCTGTGGAAAAGATCGGGATATCGCTATGGATCGAGCCTACCAACCGAACCCTAAGTGTCTAAGCTGGGCTACCACCGCCTATTACCGATAATTGTCAATTTTGTTTGAGTTGAACTGACTCGGGACGACATGGTCTGTTGCTTTTCCATTGAACGACTAAATCACTAGCTATGAGGAACGGCTCCATGTGAAACAAGATCCTCCCATGAGGCCATGACACGATCAAACAAACTACACTACCCCAGATCAGGCTATCACTGTCGATTCAAAATCCCCCTTCACTGCTGGATTTTGAACCGGCAGTGGCATACCGGTAGTGATGTGGGGTTCACATCACCGTCGGTACTTAGAACTGCCAGTGATATGCAGACAAGACTGTCGGTTCCTGTCACCACCCGGCAGTGTCAGTTGAGCCAACACTGCGGCTTGTGGCATGACCCGACAGTGATGCTCAAGCAAACACTGGCGGCTTGTGGCACGACCCGACAGTGATGCTCAATCCAACACTGCCGGCTTGTGACTCGAGCCAACAGTGATGCTCAAGCCAACACTGCCGGCTTGTGGCTTGAGCCAGCAATGATGCTCAAGCCAACATTGCGGGCTTGTGGCTCGAGCCGGCAGTGATGCTCAAGCCAATACTGCCGGGTTGAGCTTTGAACCGACAATGATAGTTTCAGCAACACTGTCGGCTTGTAGCTCAAACCGGTAGTGTTGTTAAAGCCATTAGTGATCTCTTTTTCGTATTTTATTGTTTTATATAATTTTTTTTATTTTTTTTGTGGAATCAGGTTTCGCTTTATATTCGTTACGTAGATGATAGGTCCATCAACATTAAACATTACAAATGTTACGGTTACAGTTCAAATGTACTTATGAAGCTTTTGATCCATTGAAATAAAAAAGAAACTACAATAGTCTAGCGAGCCACTCTGGCTCGCACTGCGCCTTGTACCTCACAGACTATGCAATGGAGAATGTTCCTTTTTTTCCAAGCACTCCAATACGATGAAGGTTGCTAGCTCCGATGACAGTGCTATGACCTCCATTTCTAACAGTCTATTGTGTTTAAATTTCTTGCACTGTCATTCAAAAAAACCGGTTTCGAAAGGCAGAAATGTTAGAGAAATAAGTAAATCATTTTGTTGAATTAAAAAATATAAATGAAATGGATATTATACACACCAAATGATCTGCCGTCTCTGATTTTATGCCGAGGTAGCAAAGCATTGCCCACATTACGTACAACTTGCATTCATTGTTTTTCCGCCGGCTGGTCTAGGGTCTCCAATTGCATTGGTGCAACCTGGAATGGGACCTTCGTCCCACCGACTATTCTTGCCTAGACACTGTGCCACATTATAAAGTGTGAAAAAAGGGGCAACATTAGAATGTGCTATGTGCGATTAGAAAATAATATGTTGTTAGGTTCGCTTATGCATTAAGCACTTCGACTGGGGATCGAGCAAAGAAAGTGGCTTTTTCTTTGAGTCCCACACCTTGATACGATTTCTTTTAATATCGATAACAATGAAGACGAAATGGTTGCTGCAATCACAAAACCCTAGTTAACGAATAATCATAACTACAAAAAACAAGCATAAAAATAAGAGCAGAGAACACATACTCGCAGTGTAGGCTAGAAGTATTTCGGTTTTATTACTCATCTTGAAATTTTCGAAGATGGCAGTCAGTGTCTCCATCAGATCTTCCGCTTTATTTCCATGGATACCTCTGCATGTTCTCTCGTTGACTAGCTCGGGTCAAGGAAAGACATATGAGCGTACTTTGTTTTGAAGCAATGTTTAGAAAAAAAATCTTTAGAAAAAACATACTTAAGAGTTTTTTTAAAAAAACTTGAAACTGTACGCACCTATAGTGCATCTATATTATACATTGTAGCAAATTTTGGGATTCAAACTCAATTTTTTTTAAAAAATAAAACTAAAATAACAAATTTTAGATACATATGCACTAGAGGAATTTGTCTTCTAGCGCAATGCATCTAAAATTTATCTTTTTCATATGAATTTTATGGATGTGCATAATTTTATTTTTTTAACAAAGCTCTCAAGTATGTTTTACTAAAGGGTTTTCATGATTCCACCTAGTAGAGGTTTGCACTGAATATTTTACCGAGTTTACTTGAGGGCTGAAGTAGGTATTTTTCTAATATGGTATGTAGGGGTGAAAACGGTCGGAAATGGATGAAAACGATATTACAATATATAAAATGGAAACGGTGGATATGAGATTTTTCTACATTTAGTAATTATTGGGTACAAAAGATGGTTGTGAAACCAATGAAAAATGGTAATTTTTTATGCTTAGATAAATTCAGAAACGATCAAAACGGTATTATACTATAGAAAACTAAAATAGTCGGTACAGAATTTGTCCCGATCACTTTCATCCCTAATGGTATGGTTGTGCTCCTGCATTTTATTTCAAGAAAGATATAGATTGTCACAAACTAAAAAAATAATTGCTTCATTCTAAATTATACGTTGTTCTGATTTTTACAATAAGTTTTGAGGGACTGAGCAAAAATAAAAGAAGATTTAAAAATAATTTGGTGGAACTTTGTTTTTCCATTCAATTTTAAATTTTAAGAATAGAGAAATGTGATTTATATATTTTTTCTTTCAACCTGGTGGAGTTTCGTTGCCCAGCGTTTTTTTAAGCCTTTTCCCAGGGGCTAATCTAGCGTCCGGACGTCCGGCGCACCACGTGCGTCCGGACGCCCCTCAAAAAGCGCTCAACCCCCTCGAACGCTTCCGCTCCCGACCCGAGCGCACGCCCCCAGCCCAGTCCGCACGCCCCCAGCTCGCCCCGCAGCCTGCCGCGTCCACCCCACGCGCGTGACGAGCATGCCCCAGTGCCCCTTGGTCGCAGCACCCACGTCTGCCGGCTCCAGCACCTCCGTCCGCTAGGCCCCGGCGAGCCACGCGCCCTGTCCGGCCGCTCGCCTCTCTCCGGCCGAACAACATAAAAGCTCGAATAGAACACTTGCAACAACACGGAACTATTGTAACATTAGGTTGAAGGAGCTAAAACATTTAGAACATATTATTGCAATATTGGTGTGAAGCGTATATGAAACAAAGATCGAATAAAAACCATTGCGACAACATAGAATAATTGCTGCAATAAAACATCCAGATCAGAAACAATTGTAACCAGATGAAACATTTTAAACAAAGTGCTTGCAACAATCCTTTCAAACATTTTGAACAAAGCGTCACGGTCAGCCTAGCCGCTGACCGCGACCCTAAGCTGCGTCGCTACGCGAGGAAGCTGATCGAGATGCAGCTGAGAAGCACTCCGTGACTTCCGTAAAAGCTCGATTTAATCCTCGGCCACGCGTCGCTAATCCACCGTAGGGGCGCATCGGCCTTCGAATGGACCCATGGTCGGCCCACGCATGCACATGCAGAGTTGCAGACAGTGAACCCGAACGTGCACGCAGGGCACTACCTGAGCGCGACGGCCAAGATGTGGGCGAGCACCCACAACGGCACCCTTGCCGGCAAGATGGCGGCGGTGGTGGACGCGCGTGACGAGTGCCAGCGCGCCGCCGGAACGGACTACCTCTCCGCCTTCCCCGCCGAGTTCTTCGACCGGTTCGAGGCCATCGAGTACGTCTGGGCGCCCTACTACACCATCCACAAGGCACGTCGCCGTCGATCAGCCCCCGGAACATTCTGCAACTTTTACCTTTGCACACATCACCGGTCGTGCTGATGAGCAATACCTCATCTGCATGCTGCGGTTCCTGCAGATCATGCAGGGCCTCCTCGACCAGCACGTGGCGCCCGGCAACGGCAAGGCGCTGGGGATGGTGGTCGCCATGGCCGACTACTTCGCTGGCCGCGTCAGGAACGTCATCCAGAGGCACAGCATCGAGCGCCACTGGACGTCGCTCAACGACGTGCTCTTCACCATCACGGTACAGCCTTTCTTTCTGTCTTTGCTGTTCATTTTCATTCATTCGTTTCCTGAATCCTGAGTGTGTGCGTGGTAGCTGCTAAATGCTAATAGTGCACTTCTCTTGAATATTTGCGCAGCACGATCAGAGGCATCTGGTGCTGGCCCATCTTTTCGACAAGCTATGCTTCCTGGGGTTGCTTGCAGTGCAGGTCTGAAACTCTGAACCCTGACGAACTTCTCCTTCCTCCTGCCTACCGTAGCCCTCTGCGTTTTGCACTTTTGCTGATGCATTTTTCACTCCAATTTTGCCTGGATCTTATGGCATGACTGGACATATTTCTGAACGTTAGATGATTCTTCCCCATCGTTTTGCCTTTCAGGCTGACAGTCTTTCAGATTTCCACGCCAACACACATATGTCATAGGCGGGCAGATGAGATATGAAGTTAGGTAGTGTTTAGATGGTGTAAAAGTTGGTGTAAAGTTCCTGTTGTATTTTTCGTTGTTATTTGGTAAAATTTATCCAATCATGGACTAACTAGGCTTAAAAGATTCGTCTTGACATTTACAGATAAACTGTGCAATTAGTTATTTTTTACCTACATTTAATACTCCATGCATGCGTCTAAAGATTCGATGTGACGGGGAATCTTGTAAAATTTTTGGAATTTTGAAGGAAGTAAACATTGCCTTACATGTGACACTCTTTACAAGGTAATCCAAATACTGCACATAAATTTGCTTGGGGTCCTTCAGCCGCTACAGCGGCATGGCGAAACTCGTGCGGAACCCGTTGACCAACCCAACCCAGCGATTCCTTGAACCTGCCTTGAAACCGCCGGAAACCAACCCAAACCGACCCGTATACTACTATTGCGGTTTGGGTAACAAATTAAGCAAAAACCGGAAAACCTGGGCCATGAACTGGTCGAGAGGTCACTGTTGTTGCGAGCCACAGACTACATGGAGGTGGAGAGAAGCACCACCTCCAAACTAACCATAAAGGACCACGCTGTCCACTGGATCCGGATGAATTGCAACCATAGTGCGCAAGGTCCCACATAGCAATTTGCCACGAGGCCGCGAAATACCATACCAATTTGCCACGAGGCCTACCGGAGCCGGAGCACAAAGACGGGACTGGACGGGAATGACTGATGCAGACAAGATGTCGTTGCGTATGTCATCTAATAACATGATACTATATATTTCCATAAATGTGTGATTATGAAGTTTCCATATGCATGTATATTGATTGATTTGGCTAATACGTTTCCATGTATATAAATGAACATATACGTCACACAAAATATTTACCTCTCTCTTTATATACTGGACCGCGAGCCTTAGCAGTGTTTTTGTTCCCGTCTTTTTAACATACAGCTCTGATTAGGTAGAGTAGACCTAGATTAATATTCAACAATGGGTGACAGTGGCAGTAGTTGCGCTCCGGCTTGCAAGCTCTCCATGTTACTATTCATCATGCTCTTTGGATGCGTTACTTCGCCAGTACAGTGTAAGTTTTCCTATGCTCAATCACCTATCATGTCATTAAGTTTACACATGTAGCGTCGAACTGATGAAAGCAAATTTATATATAGGTCGCCCTCAACGACTCGAGCCCGTAACTATAGGAAGGATCAGTAGCGATCCAAATCCAAATAGTCCTGCAAAGACGACAGGCACTAATCCTATTGGGGTCGGCCCCTCATTTGGTGAGAGCAAATTAAACCTCACATTTTGCACCACACCACGGTTTTGCGTGGAGCCTCACCCCTGCTATTGTTGCGTGATGCCTGAAAAATGTTATATTTCGATGGAGGAATGTAGGGCGAACTGTCTCAACTGCAACCCTAAATGCCCAGCGGCTCAAACAACTTGACAAGGTTAAATATTAGTTCTTGCAACATTTGTACTGTTCACTACATGAGTCTGTGAACTGATTCTGGCTTCTCCAATAATCCTCTTATCACGCCTTGCGTGCGTTGCATGATTGCTAGATAATTTGCATGCTGCTGTACATAGCAAGAAATAATATTATTTGTCTGGAAAAATCAGAATATCATATTTGTCGATGAGGTATGATAGATTTTGTTTACAAATTTTCCTGTAATGGATGTACCAAATGTGTTCATCGTGTGATGTATTCTCTTATATATTTGAGATTGACCTGAGCCACGAGAAAAGGTCGAGCCTGGCCCAGAAATTTTGACGGCACAAGCTGGAGGACGTCCAGTGTCGTCGTCCCTTCGATCTGAGAGCTGCGAGCCACGAGATAGATTCATAGGTGTCTGTGTCTCCAACCAATTCTGGGCTATAGCTAGGCTCTCGATGCGCGGCCTTAATCGACTTCGGTTCCCATCTTGGGTCCCTACGCCTTTGTTTCTTTTAAATTATAGTTGTCAATGGTCAACTTTATTATTTCATTTGTTTCTTCTAAATTACTGTACACACTACTGGAAACTCGAATAAGTCTGTGTGTGTAAAAACCCATAGAAAAATGCGCATCCCGACAAAAAATAACCCGAACTAGTTTTTTCTGTCAGTTGTACACTCACACAAAAATTATGTTTTTTTGTGTGGATATCCACACAGAAAAAATAAATAAATGCACAGAAAAAATGTGTATATGTATTTTTCTATCGGTTTAGGTGAACTCATAGAAAAATTCCTTTCACCCAGATTAAAAATAATGTAGCCTCATAGAAAAAAGAGTTAAACGCATAGAAAAAATAATTTATTTTGAAACAGTAGCAACAACATATTAAAATATATATTGTCCATAACGTAATTTCATGACATATCACATCATAATAAATAGCATACATATAAAGATGGTGTCCAAACGTTCATAGATACATAGATGATATCTGAATGTTCCGGCATCAATACATTCAAAAGCATTACCATCTCATCTCAGCAGTTCAGTTTCAGCCAAGATGACTAAAATACCAGCACGCATCGTTGAGTCATATAGGTAAAACCAAAGCTAAAGATTAGAGCCTCCTACTAGTTAATGTGCAAAAGCACAACACTACAAAAAAAGAAACCCCCACCATCACATCGATGCATGATCTCCATTGTTGTCGGAACCTTGATTGTTGGCAACGTTTGCAGCATTAAGGTTCCCAGTCGTGTGACTTTGTTAACTTTGTTTCTTCTGAATTACTGTATCTATGTATCAGCCTGGGCATTTTTTAACCATAAACCGAAAACCGAACCGAACCGAAATGTCGGTTTTTTCAGTTTTCGGTTTCGGTTTCGGTTTTTATGTCTAAGAATTTCGGTGTTCAGTTTCAGCTTTGGTTTCAGGAGGCAGGGGAACCAAACAACCGCAGAACCGAAGAAACCGGGAATTTACGAACGTGAAGAGGAAATCTACCAGGCAGTCCACGTCCCCGTCTATCCAATGGCCCAAACTAATAGAGCCCACCTCGGCCCATGTCGAACAGCCCAACTCCCATCCGATCCCAACGCCT
Source organism: Saccharum spontaneum (assembly GCA_022457205.1). Taxonomy (NCBI): domain Eukaryota; kingdom Viridiplantae; phylum Streptophyta; class Magnoliopsida; order Poales; family Poaceae; genus Saccharum; species Saccharum spontaneum. The sequence continues at coordinate 46,322,127 of CM039618.1, forward strand.
CTTCACGAGACCGTGCAGCTTCGGCTCCCAAACGCTAAGTTGCTAACCCTAGCTGCAGGGCAAGGCGGCGGCGCGACCGCGCGAGGCGGCAGCGCGAGGCGACGGTTGCGCGCCCCCGTGAGCAGCAGCGCGAGGCGATGGCGGTGCGCCCCTGCGAGCAGCAGCGCGAGGCGATGGCGGTGCGCCCCCGCGAGCAGCAGCGCGAGGCGACGGCGGTGCGACCCTACGAGCAGCAGCGCGAGGCGACGACGGCGAGCGCGTAGCAGGCCGCAGCGACCAGCGGTGGCGCGAGCCGAGCGAGCGGGCGCGGCCACTCGGGGGCCGGCTGCGGTGCGAGCGTGAGTAGGGCGCGGCGGCCGGCAGTGCGCCTGCGCAACCACGAGCAAGGCAAGCTACGACCTGCGAGCAGTGGCTTGCAGTGGATTTGGTTTTTTTAGTTTAAACCGAAAAACCGAAGTAAAAAACCAAAACCGAAGTCGTCGGTTTTCTAGGGAAAATTGATCGGCTGCTGCTCATTGAAAAACCGAATTTTTTAAAAACTGAAAAACCAAACCGAATCCTCGGTTAAAACCGAATGCCCAGGGTGATCTATGTACTATGGTGGTCGATGGCTGACTTTTTTTCTCCCTCAGCTTGCGCCCGCCTGGTGACTAGGAGGAGTCAGCCTAGGCATTCGGTTAACCAGAACCAATCGGTTCGGTTCCTCTGTTTTTAAGCAAATTCAGTTACCTGAGATGTAGGGACCGATCAGTTACTTTGGAAACACAGAACCGATAAACTTTGGTTTCGGGTAATTCGGTTCGGTTCCAGTTCTAACCGAGAAAACCGAAACATTCAGTCTAGAGGCAAAAAGAAAAGGAAAAACAGTAGATTTGCCATCGACTTCTTCACAATCGCCGACGTGCCCCTTCACTCAGGTCACCGCCATCATGAGTGAGAGAGCGGGCACCGCCGGCCACCACCACGGGAGAGGGAGCGGGGTGTAACATCCCAGATGTTAAAAACAATTAAAAGCTTGATCATGAGCATCCTCAGAGCATAAGCATCAAACATCATGTCAAACAAGCACCACATGTTGCATTGTTACATGTCAATGTTGCACATGTTTCATGCATAGCATGGTAATGTTTTTAATATTGCTTATGTTTCAAGTAAAGTGCTGAAATGTTTTAGATGTTTCAATAGAATGTTTCATGTTACATTGTTAGGTTTCATATGTTGCATGTGGTACATGTGTTGTTTAAGCAATGTTTCCCATGTAAGGTTTATACGTTTCGTATGTTTCATATACATGTTTCACATGTTTCAATACAATAGTAATTCGATGTGTTGTTTTTACTAGTATGCTTAATATGTTAATAATGCCATGTTACTTATCACATGAAATAATGTTTTATTAGGGATAAATAATTAATCATATTTTAGTCAAAAAGAATGATCAAATGTTTCCCAAAAACCCTAAAATTCCAAAAACCCTGATTTTCGAAAAATTTTGTTTTACCCCTTTCTGTGTAATTCAAAATCTAAGCAAATTTTGGGGGTGAGCCAAAAAGCAAAGTTGTAGATCTAGTTTTGTTGTACAACTTTGGTTTTTGGAGTTTTTAAAGTTTTAGTGTAAAAGTTGGAGCAATTTTGAAAAGATTCAAATCTCAAATTTGACCCCTTTTTATTTCCCTATTCCAATTTCAAAATGGAGACATAATTTGAAAATGGTTTAAATAGCAAAGTTGTAGGTCTCACCTAGATGTACAACTTTGGTGTTTTAAGTTTTCAAAGTTTCAATGTAAAATTTTGAATAAAATTGAAAAAAAATTCAAACCCCAAATTTGAATTTCAAACTCAATTTCAAAAAGTAGGCATAATTGGGTGATGGCCCAATTATGAAAGTTGTAGATCTTCAAAGGTTATACATTTTCTCTTTTTACAGATTTTCAAGTTGTATTAAAAAATTTGAAGTAATTTTGAATTTACAGAAACCCTACTTCGCCTTTTTTAAAAAATTCAAATCCAAATTTAAAAAATTATTCAAAATCTGAGTTTGGTCACAAAAGCAAAGTTTTAGAGTTCAAAATTTTGAGCAACTTTTGTATTTGGAGAATTTCAAGTTCTAGAGAAAATTTGAAAGTAATTTGGAAATTTCGGTCAGTGGTATTTTCGTAAATATTTCAAAATCAGTTCAACAGCAGGGCGCCACGCAACTGCTTGCCGCCGGTGTCCTCCCGGTCGCTTCCAGGCGCGCCCAGCGCCATCTCCTACTTCGCGGCGACAGCGCTCGCAGCTGCTGACTCTCGTCCAGGAGCTTCACCGCGACGTCAAGAGCCCGAGTCGGACTTCGTTTTTTTCTTCTCCTCCTTCTACTCCGTTGTCGGTCACCTCTCGCCACCAGCCGATTTCACCGTATCCATCACGCCATCGCGCAATTGCCCGCACATACAGCTTCGCCAAGTCCATGCGCACCCTCCGCGTTCGCTCGCATCGGCTATCTTCGTCCAGAGCAGTCACGCGTCGCTTTCTCCTCGACGGCCGGCCACAGCTCCGCCATAGCCGCCCTCCACGCCGGCAGCTGCATCTGCCGCCTCTCCGCTTCAACCGAGCACTCCAGCAGGTCTATGGCAAGTCACTGGTGCTCCTCGACCTCTCTAATCCACCTCTTCCGCCTTGCCGTGGCCGGCGCACCACCACCGCACCACCGTGTCCGCCATGGACGGTGGCAGGCCGTTGCACCACCTCCATCCACTTTGTTTTTCACCTTGGTCGGGTTCAGGAGATCGAGGCGTGTGTGTAGATGGTGGTCTCGTCACCGGAGTCGTCCCAGGGGGCTCACCGGTGTTGGGCAGCGCCACCGTCCCGGCGGCCGGCTGCGGCCAGGGCGATGAGCCGAGTGGGCCGACCCATTTTAGGTTGGGCCAGCCGGGGGGGGGGAGAGAAAAGGAGGAGAGGGGAAGTGGGCTAGGGAAGAGCGGGTGGGCCGCGCGGTCCGGCTGGACCAGTTGGGCCGGAGGGAAAAAAAGAGGAGTGGGCCGGAGAAAACTTTTTGTTTTTCTTTTTTCTGATAAAGGAATAGTGTCATATTTTGTTTATTTATTTGTGAATGATGTAGAGTTCCAAAAATGATGAAAATTTTTGTGTAGCCTCTCTGCACTGTGTATTATTTGGGAAAAAAAATTAAAACTTGAAATTTAAGTAATTTTTGTATGTGATTGAATTAGCTTAATTAATTATTAAATGCAACTTCCATGAATTTTAGTAATTGAAATAAAAGTCCAAAAATCATGAAATTAATTTTGGTACTGTTTTAGGGTAACACTAATCTGTAGAAAAAGTTTGGGATTAATTGGATAAAAGTTATTTTATTCTTAATTTCTATCTTAATTAATTAATTAATTAAACATGTGTTTAACTTGATAATTTAGGATTTGTGTGACTTTGAGATTGCTTGTTGACCTTGGATCATTAACATGTGATGATCCATGACATCTTATTGAGTTGCTTGAGCTCACGATTAACTTGTTAACTATGATTTGTTAATGATGATTAATGTGTTTAACATAGATCATTAATGGTGCGCCAGTGAATTGGTTGGTGTCGAGAAGCAGAGACTTGAGCTCTGGGAGCTGTTGCACCGATGCCACCACTTCTTTGTCGAAGCTGTTGGCGGAGAGGTTGTGGTGCACCATCACTGTACACCGGCGACAAGGCATCGATATCGGTCGGTAGCCTTCCGGCAAAGTCGTTGTTGGAGATGTCAAGGAAGCGGAGCTTCTTGTAGGCACAGAGTGAGGTGGTGGGGAAGGCACCGGTAAACTTGTTTGTAGGAGAGGTCGAGGCGGTTGAGGTTCTTGAGCTCGCACATGGATGCCTGTGAGGTTGTTGTAGGAGAGGCTGAGGCTTTTGTAAAGAAAGCTCTATGACAGCTCTGCCAGAGGCTGCACACTTGATGCCTTTCCAGCTGCAGTGGTTGGCGACCATGGCTAGGTTCCGGCCACGAAGCGAGCTGCGGAGGATCGCCCTATTCGTCTTTGATAGCGAGCAGCATTTTGCGGTTGCGGAGTCCTAGTCACGCCCGCCATCCGTGCATTAGGGTTCCTACTACAAGCCAACCTCAAAGCCCGATGCAGGACCATCCTCATCTCACTGTATCTAGTTCCTGGGTGGGGTGGTTTCAGCTGTGCAGCCTACTCCCTCTATCCGGTTTTAAGTGACGTTTGAAAACTGTGCCCCCCTCACAAGCACAGTTCCTAAGCGACACTTTAAGTGGGACAGAGGTAACAGTGTTCTAGGATTTCATCTATTTGCCTCAGACCTGCGGTCAGCTGCCAATCTGCCATGCGTGCTTTGATTCCCTGAAAGACTAGTCAGTGGTGCCGATCCGAGTCGAGCTCGGCTTGACTGCGGGCATGGCAGCATGTGGCTGACAAGCGGGGCCCATAGGGTAGTGACACAAGCAATGTGGGCCTGGCTGCACTGCACTGTTGGTGCTCTACTGGATTCGGCCCGTTAGGGCTGGCGATCACATGTGCTGGGCTGCTGGGCTGCGGGAGGCGGCGGGGAGCTAGGCCAGGGCGGCTAGTAGCAGGCTCAAAACGGGGAAAAGAAAAGCAAAAATGTTTCTTTTAAAACATAGTTTTTTCACTACTTGTCCAAAATATTTTAAAACCATTTTAAGTTAAAAAACTCTCAGACTTTTATAAAATATTTTTTTTCTAAAAAAGGCATGAATCCCTGAAAAGGGCATTGCATGGTCAGTAAATGAGCATATAGGATAAACATATTTCATTAATGTAAAATGATGTTTGTCGACCTTGCGCAATTTGAGAAGCTTTTAGAGTTTACTGTATGCCTTGATTCTATTTGCACAAACTATCAATGAAGCTATTGACATTTATCTGTTAGAATCAATATTATATGGTCAGTAAACGTGCATGTTTTGATCAATAAAATGTAGCCAGTAAATTTGGCTTGTAAAAACTAACAATGAAGCTACCATTTACTAAAGTCACTCTTAAACATGGTATGATTTTATCAACTATATAAGGTGAAGAAAGAGCAGCATTGTCCTTTTGATTAATTGATGTATGCAGATCATCTTAATTAGGAGAGGAGGTAGCATTGTCAAAACTCACTGATGGAAAACATAAAGAAGCATGTGATGCAGCTCATGCTCATCAAACGAAATGCTATACATAAAACGTCCATCCGAGGCATATAATTTATTTTAATCTAAAAGTTTATGAAGCTTAAAAGTTTGCTATTATTCTTGAGGTAAAATAGCAATGATAGCAAACTGCAATCATGTGATGCATATAAACTTTAGTAATGAAACATACATGTAATATCTACAGGCTTGTGAGATTATGTAGATGGAGGCATAGTTTTTTTTAGCAGCACTTACCCTGACTTGTCGTGTTGTGTATAGCCTGACAGAGATGAAGAGGTGCGGAAGGTCCCAAGTGACAACATTAGGGATCACAGGTGATGGTCGGCGAAAGAGGTATTGGTCGCAGAGATGGTGCAACAGATTGATCAAGATTCCACACGCTAGTGGAGCTTTGTCCCTTCATAAGAAGCTAGTTCGTCATCAGCCAGAGAGGAAAGATTAGCGATGTTGCCCTTATCGTCCCAGGTGGCGGCAAGGTCAGGCTACGTGTAGATTGGAGGTGCTCTTCTCCAACTGACCGGGCGTGCGACGACACTGTCATGTACGTCGTCCTCTGCGTTCTCGTGGTGGCCCGCTCTCGCCACGCTCGCCAAGGTGCTCGTGGCGTGGTCCTGTGCCCTCGCCGGGTGGCTCCAACGCACTGGAAGGTGACGCCCTAGAGTCCCTGAAGACAACGACATGCATACGAACGGTGATGGTGTCCCTTCGCCGTCGGCATCATCTAGTTTTCTATTTTCCTTTTTTCATATCAAACAAAATCTTTTTGTCATTCGGATTTTTATTATTTTATTTAGGATGTTTATTTAAAGGGACCCTAACTATTGAGTTTCGCTATAGGCACGAGAAAAGATAGGACCGGCGCTGATCGGAGTCTAAACACTAATTCGTATCGATCACGCCCTGTATCAAACCAGCATTAACTTTAATAGACCCGGCAGCATGCACCTGATCAAATCCCAGCAAATCAATATTGTCCCTTCGCCGTCGGCATTGATCGAATCCCAGCAAATCAATATTGTCCCTTCGCCGTCGGCATTTTTTTCATACCAAACAAAATCTTTTTGTCGTTCAAATTTCAGATTTTTATTATTTTCCTTTTCTAGAGTATAGGGAGGAATCTTAGTTTAGGAGGAGTTTTTGAGTCTTCTTAGTCTTACGTGAGATTGAGTTCCAGACGGTTACATCTTATAAGATGTAAGATTACGTATGGCAGATGACTCATATAGCACGAAGTCCAGATCCAACGGCTATTACGCAGAGAGATCCTCTAAAAAAACTCGCTCTGGAACAGTGTTTTTCTCTCACAGCAAATCAGCCACAGCCGGCTTATAAGCCAAAAAAACAGCCTGCCGAACAGGGTCATTTTTTTTTCTAAAAAAGGTATACATTGACTAAAATCTAAGTGATGGCTCCTTTATGGAGAATTCTTCAGGTTCAGGTGTAGCTGCATGTCTCGGAAACGATTTCAGCCATGTCTCACCAACTCACTTGCAGCTGGCTTGATTCGGTTTTTGGAAGGATATACACCTCCTAGCTCTATTTTTTTCCAACTATTGTAAATTTTTCATAAGTATAACATAAAGAGTAAAGAAAGTAAACTGAGTTAGCTTTGGAGCATATTCTCCAGTTGATATGAGTACTCGTGTCTATAAAATTTATTTATTCCAGGATTTGACATTGTTGTTTTTTCAATGGCAGACGATGTGTCAGTTAATTGCGAAGCAAATGTGATGACTTCGTTTATTTTTCGAGATCTACCAGTCAGGGTTTTTTTTACCGACCGGTTTCCGGTAACCGCCGGCCGGCGGTAGCGGTTTACCGGTCGGTTTACCGGTAAACCGGTCGGTAACCGGTCGAATTCAAATTTGAATTCAAATGTTCTTCGGTTCGGTTTCCGGTCGGTAAACCGGCCGGTTTGGAGCGGTAACCGGCCGGTTTGGCCGGTTTACCGCTCGGTTTGAGTTTGGAATTTTTTTTTCTTTTTTTTTTTCAAACTTCTATACGTATAAATAAATACTAAACGAACTCGAATTTGAAAAATTTTTACACCATTGGCTTCTATAAATCATGAACTATTTTTAGGAATTTTTTCAGCATTTTTTGTTTTTTTCAAATTTTAAATTTGAATTTGGGGGCCTTAACGGGCCGGGACCGGGATTTTTTTTCTTTTTTTTCAAACTTCTATACGTATAAATAAATACTAAACGAACTCCAATTTGAAAAATTTTTACACCATTGGCTTCTATAAATCATGAACTATTTTTAGGAATTTTTTCAGCATTTTTTTTTCAAATTTTAAATTTGAATTTGGGGAAACCCTAACCGGGCCGGACCGGAACCGGACCGGCCCGGTTTGGGCGGTTACCGCGGTAAACCGCGGTAAACCGGCCGGTTTTTTTAACCCTGCTACCAGTTCAGCGTGTATAATGAGTGTTTGCGTTTGCATTGGGATTCACAAAACGTAAAAGGTAAAAAACAATTGTACGTTTTTTTATTTAAGGCTCATACCACCTGAATTGATTAAATTGGCTAATGCACACAAGATGTTCTTGCGTATGTCATCTAATAATATGATACTGTATTATATATTTCCACAAATGTGTGATTAATTATGAAGTTTCCATATATTAATTGATTTGGCTAATACGTTTCCATGTAAATGAACATATACGTCAGACAAAAGATTTACATCTCTGTTTATATACTGGACCGCGAGCCTAGTGTTTTTTTTCCTGTGTTTTTACATACAGCTCTGATTAGGTAGACGTAGATTAGTATTCAACATGGGTTTCAGAGGCAGTTGCGCTGTGGCGTGCAAGCTGTCCATGTTAGGGGTTGTTTAGTTGGTGAAAAAGTTTGGGTTCGGCTACTGTAGCACTTTTCATTTTATTTGACAAAATTTATCCAATTATAGACTAACTAGGCTCAAAAGATTCGTTTCGACATTTACAGACAAACTGTGCAATTAGTTATTTTTTTACCTACATTTAATGTTCCATGCATACGTCCAAAGATTTGATGTGACGGATACTGCGCAAATTTTTTTTGGGTTGAAGGAGGAACTAAACAGGCTCTTATTCATCATGCACTTTGGATGCGTCACTTCGCCACCAGTACAATGTAAGTTTGCGTGTGCTCAATCACGTACCTATCATGTCATAGCGTCGGACGGATGAATGCAAATTTGTTACGATTATATTATATAGGTCGTCCTCAACGACTCGAGCCGCCCTTAACTACGGGAAGGATCGGCAGCAATCCAAATCCAAATCCAAATAATCCTGCAAAGACGACAGGGCCTAATCCTATTGGGGTCGGCCTCATTTGGTGAGAGCAAATTAAACCTCACATTTTATGTCCAGCCAATGTTTTGCTTGGAACATCACCACTGCTATTGCTGCGCGATGCCTAAAAAATGTTATATTTCGATGGAGGAGTGTAGGGCGAACTGTCTCAACTGCGACCCTAAATGCCCAACTCAAACAACTTGAGATTTGACAAGGTTAACCATTGCTTCTTGCAACACTTGTACTGTTCACTACATGAGTCTGAACTGATTCCGGCTTGTCAGCTTCTCCAATAATCCTCTTATCACGCCTTGCCTGTGTTGCATATGATTTGCATGCTACTGTACATGGCAAGAAATAGTTATTTTTGTCTGGAAAGAAATCGGAATATCATATTTATCGATGAGGTATCAGGTATGATAGATTTTGTTTATCAAAGTTTTGTGTAATGGACGTACCAAATGTGTTAATCGTGTGATATATTCTCTTATTTGAGACCTGAGCCACCAGAGCTGCGAGCCACGTACGAGATAGATCCATAGATGTCTCAAACCATTTCTGGGCTATAGGCTCTTGATCTGCGCGGCCTTGATCGGGTTTTGCTTCCCATCTTGGGTCCCTAGTCCCTACGCCTTAATTTGTTTCTTCTGAATTATGGTTGTCGATGGTCGACTTTATGACCTTTGTTTCTTCTGAATTACTGTACTATATGGTGGTCGATGGTCGACTTTTTTTTTTCTCCCTCAGCTTGCGCCCGCTTGATGACTAGGAGGGGATCTAATCCATAGCTTTTGTGTGGAATCATGCTCGAAGCCCTTCTACAAATTTCAAGACTGAATTTATTTTTCAAATGTTGTTGGTGGAACGGATTGTAAGTTTCAGGAACATGTGCATACTTTCGGTAGAAAATTTCATCTAGTTATTACATGGATATATAACATGTGTTTCCTACATTTTCATTAGGAATAGTATCCCTGCAATGCGCCGTATTATGATCAAACTTTTATCTTTTCCCCAAGTTTTAGATTCCTCTTTGCTCTGATATATAAACACTTACATAAGTCAGAAGTTAGAGAATGGTCATGACAGAGCAAAAAATGCAGCTAGTAACACTGCCTTTGCTCTGACATATAGATAACCAGTGCACACCATATAAATAAATAAATATATAATGCATGCTGGAACTGGATTAAAATTAAATCCAAGACGACTTGTGATGTAAGGATTGACTCTAGTGGTCAGTAGGTTTTAATGGTTAAATGGCAGGTGCTCTGCCTTTGAATTGAAGTAGAGATGGAAATGCAGGTGATTGCAGCCATGGCAAATCCTGTGTGTACATGCTAGTTATTTACATGATACTCCTATTTCCGATGCGCCCTTTCATAGACGAGGATGTCTTGCTGGATTAAACTTGTTATCTGTGCGGGTGTTTGCTCTTTGTTGTTGAAAACTCTTCTACAATGCTCGTTCCACAGGTTCCAGATCGTGTACATGACAACGTCAGCATGCTTTTTGTTTGTTCCCAAACTGCCCAACCCAAACATAGCAGATTGTAGTAGGTTCTCAAAACGCAGGATTATCACTTCGTAAAATATCCTCCAGGTGCTACCAAATTTCCTGTGAGACGGCATGCAGTGATGTTAGGGCGTGTACAACGCCAGGCGCTTATGGGCCAGTACATATGCTGTTTCTTTGCCACCGTGGAGTCCTGCATGCAGGCATGCAACAAGTCGGGCGCTTACGCACGGACGCGACGCTTCGCGAAGCAGCGGCATCTGGACGGACTCTTGCGCGATCTCACGTTTCCACCGGTCGGCAGTTGAGTACACACGCAAGCGCCTTCAAAGTATATTTTCGTTGTAGATTAAGTTTTCTAGAGGTGCTTAATGGTATAGTATTTTTCTCTCTCTCTCCCTATAAGAGCCTATGCATTGTACAAGCTCTAAGGCCAGTCTCAGTGGAGAGTTTCATTTCGTTGTTTTCAAGACTGCCATGTCATATAGAATAAAATGAAACTCGGATAAAACACCCACTCTCAATAAAAAGTTTCATTCCATAGTTTCATAGACATTTAATTCTATGACTCATAGAGAGTTGGTAACTGTGCCAAGAGAGTTTCATCCCCATGAAACTCAATTCTTCTCTCTCTTCATTAAAACGTTGACATGTCATCAAAAATGCATATGTGGCAGGCTATTAAATGCAAATGAAACTCTAGTGAAACTCTCACTAAGACTGGCCTAAGGGCAGCCACAATGGAGTATAAAAGCAGTCCTTATGCATTTAATGTGGCACTATGGCCTGACTTCATACATTGTCCAAGTAGTCTTTATGGCATTAATGGCAAAAGCAGCTCATAGCGCTATGGACCGACCAGCTGAAATAAATAAGAATACTTTTTGATGGCACTGTACACAAAAGAATAAAAAAATAGACAATAGTTGGCTACTTCTAGCGAGCCGTTGGGAGGTGGTTGTTGCTTGCACAGTGCAGCATCCCGCTTCCCCTTCTGATGCCAACGCCTATATAAAAGAGAGAGAAGGCTCATCAGATTGTATGTCCAAATATCTCAAATTCCAGCAACTCACTACACCTAGAGACGGATTCGTCCAACAGAAATTTTTCAAACCTTACAAATCAAGACTCTTCAAGCTTCCCAAAAGATTCTAGCCATAGGTCCCCTCCCAAACAATTTCCCAACAGTTTTTGCATATCTCAGTTTCCCCAAAGTTTCAACCCACAATATTTTCATGACTTCTACCCCTTTGGTAGCCCAAGCAACTGCCCACCATATGGTCCTGCTCCACCTTTCCATGGCGTTCAACAACAAACAAGTTGGCTACAAGGTTTACAGTTGCAACAAAATTTGGTTCACTCACCAAATCAGGGGTTTGGCGCTGCAAGCAGCAGAGCACCCTTTGTGGCACAACATGGCACCTCTAGTGGAGCTGCTACAAACACTTCTTCCCATGGGTCACATTCATCCATTCCTCAGCCTACACATGATCAACACAAGCAGCCAATTACAATCGAAGAGGCAAGTGATAGCAGCGAAGAGGGAGGAAAGAGAGCTCCACGCATTAATTGGTCTGAAGAAGAAAACATAAGATTGGCTCATGCTTGGTTGAATAACTCAGTGGACTCTATTGAGGGAAATGACAAGAAGGGCGAGTATTATTGGAGAACAACAACAACATAGCCTTTTGTCCCAAGCAAGTTGGGATAGGCTAGAGATGAAACCCAAAAAAGACGTAAAAATCTGCGAGTATTATTGGAGAGATGTAGCTAATAAGTTCAACAACAACCGGCCTACAAATAGCCATAAGAGGACAATCAAGCAATTGAAATCACATTAGGGAGGTGTTAAGAAAGACGTTACAAAGTTCTGTGGGGTTTATGCTCAAGTTAAAAGCACCTACACCAGTGGACACTCAGATGACATGATTAAGGACAAAGCTCATGAATGGTACAAGAGTTAATCAAGTGATAAACAATTCACCCTAGAATATTTGTGGAAGGAGTTGAGAGACCAACCAAAATGGAAGAGAGTCGTCACTAAGGAATTAGCCAAGAAGAAGGGAACCAAAATTTCTGAGTTAGGAGCTTACACGTCATCATCAAACCAAGAGACTGAAGAAGAAACAACATGTAAAGAGAGGCGCCCTGAGGGGCAAAAGAAAGCAAAAGAGACTAAGAGGAAAATGAAAATGTAGTGCATCTTCTCCTTTAGGGAACCAGCCATCACAGAACATGGTCTTGTACAACAAAAGCAATCAAAATTAGAGCTGAGGCACTGTTGAAAATAGCTAAAACACAAATAAAATACTCAGCAGCAAAAAATGAAAAAATAAGGATGGCAAAATGGCAACTCTACGTCAAATTAGAAGGGAAAGATACTTCCAATTACAGTGAAAAACAACTGCAGAGGCATGAAGCCATGTTGAACAAGCTGGCTAAAGAACTTGGTGAAGAATAAAGGATCATAAACTCTCTGTCAGGTTAATGCACTAGTAATGTATGGTGTATTGGTTAAGGTATTTGTCAATTTAGTTCTTGTTATGTATCCCTAATTCATTGTACTGGTCATTGTATTGGTCAATGTACTTATCAATTTAGTGCTTGTTATGTATTCCTAATTCATTGTACTTCATTGTGTGTTCTTCCAGTGGTTGGTGTACTATCAATTTGAAAACATACATACTGGAATGCTACCAAAAGGAAAATATAGTTGTTGCTTGTTGGAATGCTGGCACCAGGAAAATAAAGCTGTTAGAATGCTGTCAAAAGGGAAATATAGCTGCTAGAGTACAGCCAACAGGAAAATAAAGTTGTTAGAATACTGCCAAAAGGGAATATAGCTGTTGGAGTGCAGCCAATAGGAAAATAAAGCTATTAGAATACTGCCAAAAGGGAAATATAGCTGTTAAAATGTTGCCAAAAGAAAAATATAGCTGTTAGAATTCTTTCAATGGGACAATGTGTAAGGTATCCTTTAAATAAGAGATGCATGACACCATTCACACTCTCAGTGCACACTTCATCCCCCCTCACTCAGGAATGCACCACTCCCAATCTCACTGCCCACTTCATCCCTCCTCATCTAAGAATCCACGACTTTGCAAAAAATATCCAGTGAGTCCCAAGAAGAATCCCACCATTCAAATGATTGAACCACCGGTGTTAATCTTGCAGAGATGATGTGGGAAGAAATCAATGACCCTATGGAGGTTGAGATTGCAAGGGAGGTTAAAAAAGAGCTAGAACAAGACTTAACTGGTTCCTCAACTCGGCGTCGAGGCTATACACGGAGGTACATTGATAGAAATCATGAAGCGGATCATAATAGATTGTTTGCTAAATATTTTTGTGAGAGTCCTCTATACACAGATGGCCAATTTTGTAGGAGATTTCGCATGAGAAAACAACTATTTTTGCGCATTGTTGAAGCCCTTGGTGTCTGGTCTCCTTATTTTCATCTAAGGTGTGATGCATTTGGCAAGGTAGGTCTATCACCACTCCAAAAATGCACAACTGTCATTAGAATGTTGGCATATGGTACACCAGTTGACCTTATGGATAAATGTTTTAGGGTAGCAGAAACAACAGCAATGGAATTCATGATAAATTTTGTGCAAGGTTTCAGGTACATATTTGGCCAACAATACCTCCGCAGGCCTACTCAAGATAATATTCAATGTTTACTACAATTTGGAGAGACACATGGATTTTCCGGAATGTTGGGTAGTCTCGATTGTATGCATTGGGAGTGGCAAAATTGTCTAGTCGCATGGAAAGGGCAATTCACACACGGTGATTATGGAGTCCCAACTATCATGCTAGAAGCTGTAGCCTCTGCTGACCTATGGATTTGGCATGCCTTTTTTGGTGTTGCTGGTTCAAACAATGATATCAACGTACTAGACCAGTCCCCATTGTTCACTGAAGTACTCCAAGGAAGAGCACCTACTGTTCAATTTACAATTAATGGGTCCAACTACACATGGGGTATTATCTAACTGATGGTATTTATCCAGAGTGGGCTGCATTTGTCAAATCAATCATAAGACCTCAGACTGCTATGGCTAAATTATATGCACAACGTCAAGAAGGAGCAAAAAAAAGATGTGGAACATACTTTTGGGATTTTGTAGAAACGTTGGGCTATCATTCGTCACCCAGCATGTCTTTGGGAAAGGGAAGAATGGGTTGTTATCATGTATGCATGTATAATTTTGCACAACATGATAGTTGAAGACGAGAGAGGCTGCTACGAGATACCAGATGAAAACACCTACGATCAAGGACAATCTCCTGTGCAAATGATAGGACTTGGCCATGGCCCAATCCATGGATTTGCATAAGTCCTAGAGAAAAATAGAGAAATTCATGATAGAGCAACTCATCGGCGTCTCAAGACAGATTTGATTGAGCACATATGGCAAAAATTTGGTGGGCAGCCTGATATGAGTTTGTTTGTCACAATCCTATGCTTCAATAGTTTGTTTGCTACTAAATTTATCGACTTTGTACTTCAGTAGTTTGTATTCAGGCATCATTTATAAGATTCACGTGTATGTTTCCATGCTTCAAAGTATTTGCTTTCTGCGTGTACTAGCATATGAGTTGAGTTAGCTGCAAACAATCTTGTGTCATGGAAATGCTAGTGTCCTATAAATCCAGATTTGTCCTTCTCCAATTTTTTGTTGAATGCATATTAAGCCACATTGTTAATTCTACTCTATCTACTATGAAGTCAAATACTAGTAGCCTTTGCAACTGCAAACTCTGAATCAAAGTTACATGCAGCCAACTTGCCTTCCAGACCTCTAGCGCAAAGAAATCATTAAGAAAATCACCTAATTGTAGGGAGGCTACCTGATACTCGCTGCTGCAGTGCAGTGTGTGGCCGCAGGTCACCGTCCGCCACAGGTTTGCCGCCCCTGCCTCTGGGCTTCCGCTTGCCGAGCGGTATCTGCACGTAACCAGCTGGCCACTCTACAGGAGCTCGCTTCGTGTGACGGGCTGTTCGCCCTCAGCACGCTCGTTGCCCCTGTCTCTGGCTGCTCGTCCGCCCACGGCACGCTCCATGTCCGCCTATCAGGCCGCCTGTCTGCGGCTTCCTCACTGTCTCAGCGGCTGGACGTCCGCCCGACGCACACTAGCCATCCCCTTCGATCTGGATCTGAGCACAGAGGCTATGGTTAAGCGCGAGAAATACGCAATTGAGTAGATAAGCACGGGAGATAAGCAAGATGCCAGGGGATGACGAAGCTGGGCTTAATCGTTGGATACGGTGGCCGGGATCAGAAGATGGGTGGCGGCGGTGGCCGCGGATGTGAAAAGGTTCGCGAGAGGAATTGGGCATCGAAAGTTTCTCGCGCCAAGGGTCATGGGGAGGTTGAGGAGTGATTTTTTATCCAGTGGGACCCATCTTTATTTTCTATCCTGTCCTTAGCTATTGTGAGATTTTACGTAGGCTAATGTCACCTGTGGTGGGTCCCACCTATAAGTGGGTCCCACCTATAAGGACCAAGTAGTCTTTTTACATTGCTGGTGCCCTAAGAACAACTGTCCCATCGATGGCGAGTAAAAGGTGATTGAATGATCCATCAGATTTACCTACTCTTTGGTGGTAACTATAAACCTAGATAGGAGTAAAAAATTGCTAACTAGTGCAAACAAACACGACAGTCTAAAATTCACAATAATCCAGTGAGGTTAACCGGCGCAAGCTCAATAAGACTCTGTAGTCTGTACACAATTGCACAATCATGTTCATGGCAAATCTGAGTTCCATTGCTCAGCTTAAATTGCATATCTTAATTCTTTCTTGACTAACTGTGCTATTTCGCATATCCACCTAGGAGAAAATATGACTGGTATTCTTCAATAACCGGGGTACATGGCTAGGTTCACCCTCCCCCAGGTGATTGCCTTGGCTTCCAAATGCAAGGGTGCTTCTCCCCATGGCCATAATATGCGTGGGTGTCCGTCTGTGGAAAAGATCGGGATATCGCCATGGATTGTGCCTGTGGAAAAGATCGGGATATCGCTATGGATCGAGCCTACCAACTGAACCCTAAGTGTCTAAGCTGGGCTACCACCGCCTATTACCGATAATTGTCCATTTTGTTTGAGTTGAACTGACTCGGGACGACATGGTCCGTTGCTTTTCCATTGAACGACTACATCACTAGCTATGAAGAATGGCTCCGTGTGAAACATGATCCTCCCATGAGGCCATGACATGATCAAACAAACTACACTACCCCAGATCAGGCAGTTCAAAATCCCCCTTCACTGCCGGATTTTGAACCGGCAGTGGCATACCAGCAGTGATGTGGGGTTCACATCACTGCCGGTACTTAGAACCGCCAGTGATATGCAGGCAAGACTGTCGGTTCTTGTCACCACCCGGTAGTGCCAGTTGAGCCAACATCGCGGGCTTATGGCACGACCCGACAGTGATGCTCAAGCAAACACTGCCGGCTTGTGGCACGACCCGACAATAATGCTCAATCCAACACTGTCGGCTTGTGACTCGAGCCAACAATGATGCTCAAGCCAACACTACCGGCTTGTGGCTTGAGCCAGCAATGATGCTCAAGCCAACATTGCCGGCTTGTGGCTCGAGCCGGCAGTGATGCTCAAGCCAATACTATCGGCTTGAGCTTTGAACCGACAGCAGTGTTGTTGAAGCCATCAGTGATCTATTTTCACATTTTATTGTTTTATATAATTTTTTGTGGAATCAGGTTTCGCTTTATATTTGCTACGTAGACGATAGGTCCATCAACATTAAACATTACAAATGTTACGGTTACAGTTCAAATGTACTTATGAAGCTCTCGATCCCTTGAAATAAAAAAGAAACTACAATAGTCTAACGAGCCGCTCTGGCCCATACTGCGCCTTGTACCTCACGGACTGTGCAATGGAGAATGTTCCTTTTTTTTCCAAGCACTCGGATATTACGAAGGCTGCTAGCTCTGATGACAGTGCTATGACCTCCATTTCTAACAGTCTATTGTGTTTAAATTTCTTGCGCTGTCATTAAAAAAATCGGTTTCGAAAGGCAGAAATGTTAGAGAAATAAGTAAATCATTTTGTTGAATTAACAGATATAAATGAAATGAGGATTATACACACCAAATGATCCGCCGCCTCCGATTTTACACCGAGGTACCGAAGCATTGCCCACATTACGTAGAACCCGCATTCATTGTTTTCCGCTGGCTAGTCTAGGGTCTCCAATTGCATTGGTGCAACCTGGAATGGGACCTTCGTCCCACTGACCATTCTTGCCTAGACACTGTGCCACATTATAAAGTGTGAAAAAAAGGGGCAACATTAGAATGTACTATGTGCAATTAGAAAACGATATGTTATTAGGTTCGCTTACACATTAAGCACTTCGACTGGGGATCGAGCAAAGAAAGTGGCTTTTTCTTCGAGTCCCACACCTTGATACGATTTCTTTTAATACCGATAACAATGAAGACGAAATGGTTGCTACAATCACAAAACCCTAGTTAACGAATAACCATAACTACAAAAAAAAACAAGCATAAAAATAAGAACAAAGAACACATACTCGCAGTTGTAGGCTAGAAGTATTTCGGTTTTATTACTCATCTTGAAATTTTCAAAGATGGCAGTCAGTGTCTCCGTCAGATCTTCCACTTTATTTCCATGGATACCTCCGCATGTTCACTCGTTGACTAGCTCGGGTCCAGGAAAGACATATGAGCGTACTTTGTTTTCAAGCAATGTTTAGAAAAAATTCTTTAGAAAAAACATACTTAAGAGTTTTCAAAAAAACTTGAAACTGTACGCACCTCTAGTGCATTTATATTATACATTGTAGCAAATTTTGGGATTCAAACTCATTTTTTTAAAAAAAAATCAAACTAAAATAACAAATTTTAGATACATATGTACTAGAGGAATTTGTCTTCTAGCGCAATGCATCTAAAATTTATCTTTTCCATATGAATTTTATGGATGTGCTATAATGTACATCTATAAATGTATTATGCATGTGCATGATTTTTTTAACAAAGCTCTCAAGTATGTTTTACTAAAGGGTTTTCATGATTCCACCTAGTAGAGGTTTGCACTGAATATTTTACCGAGTTTACTTGAGGGATGAAGTAGGTATTTTTTCTAATATGGTATGTAGGGGTGAAAACGGTCGGAAATGGATGAAAACGATATTACAATATATAAAACAGAAACGGTGGATATGAGATTTTTCTACATTTAGTAATAATTGGGTACAAAAGATGGTTGTGAAACCAATGAAAAATGGCAATTTTTTATGCTTAGCTAAATTCAGAGACGATCAAAAGGGTATTATATTATAGAAAACTAAAATAGTCGGTTCGGGATTTGTCCTGATCACTTTCATCCCTAATAGTATGGTTGTGCTCCTGCCTTTTATTTCAAGAAAGATATAGATTGTCACAAACTAAAAAAATAATTGCTTCATTCTAAATTATACGTTGTTCTGATTTTTACAAATGCATAGTTTTATACAAACAAAAACTTAGCAAAATCGAAAACAACCGATAGAGAGATCTGCATTTCTCCCCTAGACATGTTGTCTCACATCGATGTCAAACACCTGGCATAGAGAGGGAGAAATGGAGATCTCTCTGTCTAAAGACGACAAAATAAGTTTTGAGGGACCGAGAAAAAAATAAAAGAAGAGTTAAAAAATAATTTGGTGGAACTTTGTTTTTCCATTCAATTTTAAATTTTAAGAATAGAGAAATGTGGTTTATATATTTTTTTCTTTCAACTTGGTGGAGTTTCGTTGCCTAGTGGTTTTTTTAAGCCTTTTCCCAGGGGCTAATCTAGCGCCCAGACGTCCGGCGCCGTCCGGACGCCCCTCAAAAAGCGCTCAACCCCCTCGTACGCTTCCGCTCCCGACCTGAGCGCACGCCCAGCGCGCCCCCGGTCCAGTCCACACGCCCCTAGCTCGCCCCGCATCCCGCCGCGTCCACCCCACGCGCGGGACGAGCATGCCCCAGTGCCCCCTGGTCGCAGCACCCGCGTCTGCTGGTTCCAGCACCTCCGTCCGCTAGGCCCCCGGCAAGCCACGCACCCCCATCCGGCCGCTCGCCCCTCCCCGACCGAATAACATAAAAAGCTCAAATAGAACACTTGCAACAACACGGAACAACTACTGCAATATTAGGTTGGAGGAGATAAAACATTTAGAACATATTATTGCAAGTTGCAACATTGGTATGAAGCATCTGAAACAAAGATCGAATAAAAACCATTGCAACAACATGGAACAACTGCTGCAACATAAGACTGAAGTAACTAAAACATTTACAGCGTATTATTGCATCATTTGTATGAATCATATAAAACATCCAGATCGGAAACAATTATAACCAGGTGAAACATTTTAAACAAAAAGTGCTTCCAACAATCCTTTGAAACATTTTGAACAAAGCGTCACGGTCAGCCTAGCCGCTGACCGCGAGCCTAAGCTGCGTCGCTACGCGAGGAAGCCGATCGAGATGCAGCGGAGGAGCCACCACTCCGTGACTTCTGTAAGAGCGCGATTTAATCCTTGGCCACGCGTCACTAATCCACCGTAGAGGCGCATCTGCCTTCGAATGGACCGGTCGGCCCACGCATGCACATGCAGAGTTTCAGATAGTGAACTCGAATGCGCACGCAGGGCACTACCTGAGCGCGACGGCCAAGATGTGGGCGAGCACCCACAACGGCACCCTCGCCAGCAAGATGGCGGCGGTGGTGGACGCGCATGACGAGTGCCAGCGCGTCGCCGGAACGGGCTACCTCCGCCTTCCCCACTGCTACAGTCAGGGTTTTTAGGGGCGGTTGAGGTTGCTCTGTAAAGGCGGTTTGCCCAACCACCCCTAACCAAACGCTTTCACATATCCACGATTTGCAAGGACGGCTGTCTAGAACCACCCCTACAAATCCATTTGTAAGGGCGGTTGTTGGGCAACCGCCCTTACAAATCGTGGATGTGTAAGGGTGGTTCCATCTAGAACCGCCCCTATAATATGTATTTGTAGGGGCGGTTCAATCTAGAACCGCCCCTACAGTGCATTTTTCAAATAAAAAAATACATATACATTTATAAAATCTGACCACAACACAACACATATATACATCCACAGATTTAAATCAAATTCAATTCCGACCACCACATATATATACATATATCATCCACAAACACAAGAGCATTATATAAATAAACATAATTCATAAGTCCAAATCACAAGTTCATCATTACATACTCATAATTCACAAGTTCAAACTATTCCACAAGGTAAGACCAATGTCAAATTGTTATTAGCGGAGTCCCCAACAGCAATCTCCTCGCTAGCTCGAAGTGACATGGAGGCAATAAAATGGATAAAGAATTACTCGCTAGCGATGAACTCCTCGCTAGCTCAGTATATAAAAACCCTCATCATTGGCAAAGGCATGGGCTCAATTCTAAAAAACATCATCATTGGCATCACAAGCAAATAGAGATGCACAGATCCAGGAAACACAAGAAGGCCCAAGAGCAGCAACATTCCCAACAACCCCACAGTAGCAACTCCTAGTTCAGGTCCAGGAAACACAAGACGTGTCTCAAGTTGTTAGTCTCGTAAAAATCAAAACATCATTGCACATGCCTTATGCCTCAGATTTAGAGTAGAATACAAATAAAACATCATTGCACATGCCTTATGCCTCAAGTTTAGAGTAGAATACAAATAAAACATCCTTGCACATGCCTTATGTCTCAGATTTAGAGTAGCATACAAATAAAACATCATTGCACATGCCTCAGGTAAAAAAGAGAACAATCATAGCATCTCCAACAGTTTGGCAAATTTGGTTTCTCAAATCTGGTTGTTTGCCAACTCCCAAAATAATATGGGAAAGAAAAAAAGATCGCATCTCCAACAGTTTGGTAAATTTCGTTTCCAAAAACCCAAAAGCCCCGCTAAGAAACAAAGAGGCCCGCTAAGCGAACGAAGAGCCCCGCAAAAAAGACCGATGCCAAGATGCCAAGCGGATGCGCGGCTCTCCGACGCGCGCATATATGCGCCGATTGCTTGCTCTTTTGTCAATTCCCTAAAGATGTCAAACCCATATGCTAAACTGTTGGAGAGGGGTTTTTAAGTTTATTTTCCAAAAAAACGAGGATGTCAAAGCTATTTGCAAAACTGTTGGAGATGCTCGAAGCTATTCTGAAAATGTTTCGTAAACTGATAACATGACATGCAGCATACAAAAGCAAAGCTATAAGTAGGCCGGAATCCGTGTGCTAGTGCACTGAATGCATGGCTGTAATAACCAACTTCCCCACTCACTCAAGCAGTACATGCACAGCATAGGAGTAGTACAGTAGTAGTAGCAAAAGGTATGCATCAGGATAGCAACAGGTTCACACATGCAAAACAATTTTCAAATTCAGACATGCTCTCGCAGTTCATACAGGTTCACACATGCATCAGGATGTGCACTTGTAGTTTATATATCCTTAAACTATTTAGCTAATAATTACTACATGAAAATGACATTTAGAAAATTCAGACATACTCTCAAAATTGTATCAGGTGCAACACACTGAACTGGCATGCAAACTGATGACATGGCATTACCACAATAGAACAACAACATTAACATTTGCGAGAGTAAACTGTACTGAACATGTTTCGCAAACTGATAACATGGCATGCAGCATACAGAAGCAAAGTATCAGGTGCAGCAAACTGAACAGAAATTTGTTAACTGAATAGTTAGAAGCTATTAGATGCAGGACATAATCTACTTATTCCAAAAAATATATGCTCCTTGACCTTTCAACTTTTGTTATACAAAGCAAAACTAGAATAATATAGGCTAGCAGGTAACACTTAACACTTAACTATTCAAGCATAATTGCTATCACCAATGATATTTTTCAATTTCAAATACAGAATACATCCATATCCAGTTACTATAAATAAAATTATCAGAAATAAAAGTATTGTAAGTTCCAGAAACCTAAGTTTTAGAATGTTAGGTTGGGCAAAACTCAATTCAGTTAGGTTTAATCACCTAAAAATTCAGTCATGGACATAATGTGCAGTAAACCATATACCCTGAGTAGCCATGAGCTCAGTTCTTACAAACATCATCATTGGCATTAGGCAGATGTTCATAATCACCAATAGATATGTACATGTGCTCAGTATATGAAAACCCTCATCATTGGCAAAAGGCATGAGCTCAGTTCTAAAAAACATCATCATTGGCATCACAAGCAAATAGAGATGCATAGATCCAGAAAACATAAGAAGGCCCAAGAGCAGTAACATGCCTCAGGTAAAAAACAGAGAACAATCATCATTGCATATGTCCATAGTCTTAGTTATTGTGTAGTATCTTACAAAAAATAATAATCTTCATCATATTTGTCCAATATCTCATATCAAGAGCACGAAACAAGAAAGAAAATATGGATTGAACATACATAGAAGAGATATATGCTCAAGATCTGCATAAAACATCATAGACGTGGATAAATGTTCAGATTAAAATTACAATCATCATAGATTGTGCCATATGCTCAGATTAAATTTTGCAGCATCATAGATTTGGACAAATGCTCAGATTAAATTTTACAGCGTCATAGATTTGAACAAATGCTCAGATTAAATTTTACAGCATCATAGACTTGGATAAATGCTCAGATTAAATTTTGCAGCATCATAGACTTGGACAAAAGCTCAGGAATTAAATGGATAATCAAGAATCAATATCATGAATCAATATTCCATTGCTAGCTGAACCCAAAATGAGAATATCATGCCGAGAACCAAATGGTCTCCACCAACAACACAAGATGCTCAGTACAAGCATGCTCACCTGCTGAAGCACGGGCGCTGGTGGACTAGCGCACACGGGCACCAGCTCTCGGTCCCGCTTTTGGTGGACGGAGGGGCGCACGGGCACTAGAGCGGCAGGAGGGAGGAGGGGCATCGGCGGGGTGCACCACCGGCACCGAGGCCGCAGGAGGACGGAGATCCGAGCTTGAGCGCGCGGGCGGGCAGGGGTTGCTGAAACCCTAGCCCCGGTGAGGTCGGAGAGGACGGCGCCAGGGGGCACCGGGACGTCGAGGTCGAGGTCGCCAGAGAGAACGAGCACGAGCACCGAGACGGCGCCAGGGAGCACCGGGACTGTGCGGAGGGTGGCCGGCGGTGTGGTGGTACGCCGAAACCCTAATCGGCGTGCAGCCCGGCGAGATTGGTCGGGGATGGAGCGGAGCCGGAGGGGTCAGAGAGGGGAGGAGGGAGCACCGCCGGGATGAGCGAGAGGGGAGGCGGCGCCGGAGGAAAATTTTGGCAGCCTCACGGCGTCGTCAAAGAGGAGAGCGCCCAACACTTAGCCACACGGGCGCCCTCCTCGTGTATATATACAAGGCCTAGATTTGTAGGGGCGGTAGAGGTTATAAATCGCCCCTACAAATGTTTTCTTTTTTCTGAAAATTAAAAATCATTTAAATGCAATATGTAATAGATTTATATACATTCAAAATTCAAAAATAATTTAAATATTAAGTTTTAGTTATTCCATATCTATACACATATATTTTTTTATCTATTTATATATATAATTGCATACTTTCTTCTTTTAAAAAAATAAAAAAAAATCATATTAAAAAATTTTAAATTTTAAATTTTTAGTATTTGAATATAAATTTAGGATACTAAATGACCTTAAATTAAAATTCTCTAAACATAAAAGTTGTTTAACTCATCAAGACGTACATTTGTTATGTTGGTCAACTTTTTATTTGACAAAGTTTGAATGATTCAAATTTTGAATTTTTAAAAATGAGAACTTCAAATCCACTTTTTGAAATCCTAAATGGTTTTAACTTAAAAAGTCATGAATACCAAGTTTGATAGACTAATCAAGATCTACAATTCTTATTTTGGGCAACTTTTCATTTGACAAAGTTGAATGATTCAAATTTTGAATTTTTAAAAATAACAACTTGAAGCTACATTTTTGAAACCCTAAATGGTTTTCGAATAGAAAAGTCATGAATACCAAGTTTGCTAGACTTATCAATATCTACATTTGTTATATTGGTCATTTTTGCATTTGAGATAGTATTAGCAAACATTAATTGTAAATTGACATATCTCTATCTAGTTTCATAAAGTATATGTGAGATTCATGAATTTTTAACTAGTATTTACTAATACATTCTTAAATGAAAAAATGACCTATATAAAAATTATAGATCTTGATGAGTTCTACAACTTTTGTATTCAATGGGTTTTCGGCTGAGGTCATTCAGTGTATCAAAATTTTGTATTCTGTTTAAATTCAAAATTTAAATTAGTCAAACAAAGTTGTAGCGAAATTTGAATAAACTAATAGCAGTAATAACTCAATATAATGATAGAGCTTGATTTTAGAAGATTTTAGGAAAAAGAACAAAAATATTTGGAGTTAGTATGAGGGAGAAAAACAAATTACAAGATTCAGCTATGGATTAAAAAAAGAAATCACACTGAGTGTGATTTCTTTTTTTAATCCGTAGCTGAATCTTGTAACTTATTTTTCTCCCTCATACTAACTCCAAATGTGATGGTTCTTTTTTTCTAAAATTTTCTAAAATCAAGATCTACATTTCTTATTTTGGGAAACTTTTCATTTGACAAAGTTTGAATGATTTAAATTTTGAATTTTTAAAAATGAGAACTTCAAATCTAGTTTTTAAAACCCTAAATGGTTTCAACTTAAAAAGTCATGAGTACCAAGTTTGATAGACTAATCAAGATCTACATTTCTTATTTTGGGCAACTTTTCATTTGACAAAGTTTGAATAATTCAAATTTTGAATTTTTAAAAATGTGAACTTCAAATCTAGTTTTTGAAACCCTAAATGGTTTCAACTTAAAAAGTCATGAATACCAAGTTTGATAGACTAATCAAGATCTACAATTCTTATTTTAGACAACTTTTCATTTGACAAAGTTTGAATAATTTAAATTTTGAATTTTTAAAAATGAGAACTTCAAATCCAATTTTTAAAATGCTAAATGGTTTCAACTTAAAAAGTCATGAATACCAAGTTTGATAGACTAATCGTCTCACACACATACATAAAAGTAGTCTCACACACATACATGAATGTTGTCTCACACACACACACTTACACAACCTAGCTAGTAGGATCACATTTCATGCAAGTAGCAAGGGCCCAACGCCTGTATCTGATGAACCATGTGAATCATGAGATATACCATTATATCGAAAAAAGCGGGGGTAAACACATCTCAAGTTGGTTCTGGGTCTCTACCACAAAATTATGTAGTTCACTTAGCACAGCACTGCAAAGCGTCTTCTGTGTGATCTTCGAAAAGAAGTAGCACATGCGGGTGATAACCATCTTCAAGAACTTTGGCTCTATAGCCCTGATTGCAATTGGTAGTAACACCGTAAGCATCACATGACAATCGTGAGCCTTTAAGTGTGTAAACGATAGGTCCTTCATCGACACTAGCTTCTTTGGGTTCATCGAAAACCCAGTCGGGACTTTGACCCCCTTCGTCAAAGTGCATATACATCTCCTCTCTTCCAGGGTTAGGTTGTAGCTAGCCACGGGCAGAGTATATTTTCCATTAGCCTCAAGTTTCGGGTGTAGCTTCGGCATCACTTTTAGTTGTACCATGTCTTTCCGTGATTTCAGACCATCCTTTGACTTGCCTGTGTCCATCAATGTAGCCATGAGACTCTTAAAGACATTCTTCTGCACGTGTATAGCATCAATGGCATGGGAAACCTCTAATTCTTTCCAGTAAGGCAAATACTGAAAGAAGATCGATTGCTTCTTAAAAGGTACGCCTTCGATAGGAGGTGTGCTTCTGTCTTTGTTCGTTCCATTCGGATTTTTCTTCCCATAGATGATGCTTATGTGTTTTCAGCATTCTGTATACATATTCTCCATTATGACGTCTCTCTGGAGGGGGGTCATCCTCTGGGTTGTCGCCATAGTATTTTAAGTACAATTTGCTCCGGTACTTGTGACCTATCTTCAAGAAAGCGTCGGTTCCTTGTGTAAACTACCTTCTTTGATCCATCTAGGAATACCTATTTAGTACCATCCAAACAGACTAAGCATCCCGTCTTGCCTTTGATTTGTCCAGACAAGACAAACAACGTGGGGTAATCATTTGTTGTAACAAATATTATTGCTCTACATATGAAGTCCTGGTTTCGGAACGCATCGTACATCAACTCCCCACATCTCCATAGTCTCTCGAATTCTTGCATCACAGGCTCGAGAAACACGTCTACATCAATACCTGGTTGTTTAGGACCAGAAATAAGAACAATGAGAAAAATGTACTTTCTTTTCTGACACAAGTACGTTGAGATGTTATACATGATCAAGATCACTGGCCAAGTGATGTGGTCACTCATCCTCTTATTGAAATGATTCATTCCATCGATGCTCAAGCCAAACCGTACAAAGCTCAAGCACCATGGCAGAGAGAGAAAAGCAAAACTCAAATTACTCACTAACCAACTATTAAAACTTCAATTAAATGCTTAGAGTAATTATATATAATCCATGGTAGAGGATAATTAATTAATTGCCTATTAGTAGAGGATTATTTTAAAAAGTATATATATAGTAAATGGTCAAAATATACAATTTAAAAGAGAACAATTAGCAACAATTATTATTTTACCCACTACCTTTTCCAACCCCATTCCAATTTCATGAAACATAATTATAAAATAAAAAAAGAAATCCTAGATCTAGAACTAGATGAAACATACATGAAACTAGGGTGCAATCTTCACTAAAATCAAGCAAGATTGACTAATAGAGGTTGCAAGCTCATTTCTCTAACTAATTTACACTAATAGCTTCAAAACAAGGGTCTAATTTGCTCCATACAAAGCTCAAGCACCATGGAAGAGAGAGAAAAGCAAAGCTCAATTTACTCACTAACCAACCATTAAAACTTCAATTAAAGGGTTGGAATAGTATTTTCTTACCTTCTACAACCTCTCTACTAAAGGATTTGAGACAAAACCTCCCCTTTGCTAGAGCAATTTTTGGGAGAAGCCCAAGGTCTCATAACCCTTTTTTTCTCAAGTTTGAGTGAGTGACCCGAGAAGAAAGAAGTTAGTGGCAGCCATATATCATACATGATTTGTTGGGGCGGTTGGTGAGTCAACAGCCCCTACAAATTATTTTGTAGAGGCGGTTGTTGATTGAATTGCTCTTATAAATGGGGCGATTTGTAAGGACGGTTTATAACACCAACCACTCCTACTGTACCATTTGTAAGGACGGTTCCACTGTTGGAGCCCTGGCAAGTTACTGTAGGGGCGGTTCCTGCAAATCAATTTCTACGTGGTGCCCGCCGAGTTTTTCGACCGGTTCGAGGCCATCGAGTACGTCTGGGCGCCCTACTACACCATCCACAAGGCAAGTCGCCGTCGATCAGCCCCCGGACCATTCTGCAACTTTCACCTTTGCACACATCACCGGTCGTGCTGATGAGCAATACCTCATCTGCATGCTGCGGTTCCTGCAGATCATGCAGGGCCTCCTCGACCAGCACGTGGCGGTCGGCAACGGCAAGGCGCTGGGGATGGTGGTCGCCATGGCCGACTACTTCGCTGGCCGCCAGGAACGTCATCCAGAGGTAGCTGTTCATTTCTGTCTTTGCTCTACACCATCACGGTACAGCCTTCCTTTCTGTCTTTGCTGTTCATTTTATTCATTCCTTTCCTGAATCCTTGAGGCCATGTTTAAATGGCGTCAAAATGCAAAAAAAATTTCAAGATTCCTCGTCACATCGTATATGTCGACACATGTATGAAGTATTAAATGTAAGTAAAAAAATAACTAATTACACAGTTTGTCTGTAAATATCGAAACGAATCTTTTGAGCCTAGTTAATCCATGATTGGACAAAGTTTATCAAATACAAACGAAAAGTGCTACAGTGCTTTTTCAAAATCTTTTTGCAAACTAAACGTGGCTGCGTGGTAGCTGCTAAATGCTAATAGTGCACTTCTCTTGAATATTTGCGCAGCACGATCAGAGGCATGCTTCCTGGGGTTGCTTGCAGTGCAGGTCTGAAACTCTGAACCCTGGCGAACTTCTCCTTTCTGCCTACCGTAGCCCTCTGCGTTTTGCACTTTTGCTGATGCATTTTTCATTCCAATTTTGCCTGGATCTTATGGCATGAGGGTGTGTTTAATGGGGAAAAGTCAGTAAAAAGTTACTGTAGCATCTTTTGTTGTTATTTGGTAAAATTTGTCTGATCATGGACTAACTAGGCTCAAAAGATTCATCTCGACATTTATAGATAAACTATGCAATTAGTTATCTTTTTTACCTATATTTAATACTCCATTCATGCGTTTAAAAATTCGATGTGATGAGTGGAAGAGGAAATATTTTGAGTTTGCATGGGGTGTGAACACACCGTGAGGACATATTTCTGAACGTTAGATGATTCTTCCCCATCGTTTTGCCTTTCAGGTTGACAGTCTTTCAGATTTCCACGCCAACACACGTCATAGGCGGGCAGATGAGATATGAAGTTACAGGTGACACTCTTTACAAGGTAATCCAAATACTGCACATAAATTTGCTTAGGGTAAAATTAATTTCCTCAGATATGATAATTTCCAAAATCTAAACATAGTGTTATCTTCTTCCTGCCACCTAATAACCTATTCCTTGAACCAGGAAATTGCAACATTCTTCATGGACACAGTGAATTCTTCTCACGCATATGCGACTGGCGGCACATCTGTCAATGAATTCTGGTAATGATGCATCATAGATGGCTCAAGTTCACGGTTTTATTTATTTCAGACATGACATGTCTGAAATTATGTTTTGAAATGGTTTTTGTCAGGTCCGATCCAAAGCGTAGCTGAAGCCCTGAACACAACAGAGACCGAGGAGTCCTGCACGACGTATATTCGTATAACATGCTCAAGGTGGTCCACCTGTTCATCTCCACCAAAACTTCCGGTTTTTCTTTCTTTTTTTTTCCAGAAAACTCTAGTACGTACATGCATTTTTCGGGGCTATTTAGTTCCCAAGAAATTTTGCAAAATTTTTTAATTTCCCATCACATCGAATCTTTGGACATATGTATGAAGCATTAAATATAGATAAAAAATAAAACTAATTACACAGTTTAGACGAAATGAACGAGACGAATCTTTTAAGCCAATTAGACCATAATTGGACATTAATTGTCAAATAACAACGAAAGTGGCTACAGTGCCATTTTACCAAATTTTTGGCAACTAAACGCTACCTTCATGTCTACTAGAGGCAACAAGTTACAACTTGCGAAACAAAATCTTGCAGGTTTCACGCCATCTATTCAGATGGATAAAGGAGATCGCGTACGCAGACTACTATGAGCGAGCGCTGATCAACGGCGTGCTGAGCATCCAGCGAGGCACGGATCCTGGAGTGATGATCTACATGCTGCCCCAGGGCCCTGGGATGTCAAAGGCAAGAAGCCTCCATGGTTGGGGAACTCCGTACGATTCATTCTGGTGTTGCTATGGGCTATGGGCTGGTTCGGCTGATAGAAAAGCCGGCTGGTTTTGGTTGATTCAATAGTATTATGTGAAAGAGAATAAGCTGAAACAAGCTGAAACAAGCCGAAACATGACCAGCAAAATAGGGCCTGTGGCACTGGTAAGTGAAAATTCCAACCTTTCAGACTGATGAATTGGGATATATTGTTGTGATTTCTGAAAAGTGTGTTTTGTGTTTGCAGGGATAGAATCCTTCTCCAAGCTGGGGGATTCCATTTACTTTGAAGAGAAAGGTGAGAGGTTGGCGCTGTATATTAGGTCTCGGTTAGTTCCTAAATTTTTTTTCCTCCACCCATTACATCGAATGTTTGGACGCATGGAGTACTAAACATAGATAAAAAAAAAACTAATCGCATAGTTTTTGGAGAAATCGCGAGACGAATCTTTTAAGCCTAATTAGTCTATGAAAACCTTAAGTGCTACAGTAACCAACATGTGCTAATGGCGGATTAATTAGTATCATTAGGCTATCCGCACTCATGGACCTCTATATTCATCCTCTATACATCCTAGTCATCAAGATTCTCTCCTCTATACTCAATTCTTCCGCATCCATCTATCCTCTATATCATCCTCTATCCACTATGGGACCTACTTGTCACTTTATCTAAATATATTCATGTGACATCTTGTTTTGAAGTATTTATTGAAATAAATTTAATGATACAATCAAAATTTAATTTGGTTTTATGGTTTGTGAGTTATAACATTTTTTTAGTGTTGAAAACGTGGGGCCCGCGCTGCATGTCTCACCTCTCTCCTGCGCGTGGTGGGCTGCTCGCGTATTGCCGTCCGCTATATTTCACTGTGCCTCCTATATTTAGCGGACGAAGAGACATAGCGGACTGCTTTAGAGGTCTCGGTGCAGCAGCTTCTATACGCTATGTTCCGACGTGGGCAGGTACCGGATCTATTTCACGGACGCGGTGCAGACAGCGTTAGATTCGTTCCTGACGGGTTCTGTAATTTGTTTTTTTATTAATATTCGAAAATCTCTCTCAATATCCTTCCGACATATCCGATATGACATCAAAAATTTTCTTTTCACGAACTAAACGTAGCCTTATTCGGTTCATACCGAGCACGTTCAACTGGAGAACTGCAGGCCTTAGGCCTTGTTTAGATTCCAAAGTTTGCCTCCCAAATTTACTATGCAGAATTCCTATTCCCCGTCACATCAAAATGTCGGCACATATATGAAGTACTAAATATAGATAAAATTAAAAACTAATTACATAGTTTTGTTGTACTTTACGAGACGAACATTTTAAGTCTAATTAATCAATATTTGGACAATTATTACCAAATAAAAACAAAATTGCTACAGTGTAATATGACGTGCACTGTGCAAAGTTGGGATACCAACTTTGGTATCTAAACAAGGCGTTACTGTCACTCAGAAAGCACCGTCGGGTATTCCAGGGCCGGCTGACACCCGGGTGTTGAACGCCACATGCTCACTCGATTGGGACAAAAAAACAAAAACAAAAGAGAGAGAATTGAGTGTTTCTCATCCAAGCATCACTCGATTCCATGACTTTTGGATCTAGATCAAATGAACCAAAAAAATTATCCAAGCAATATAAAAATATTAAACAAGCAAAACAGAAAAAAAAATAGCCAAATTATTTATATAGAAGACAAATTGAAAATTTTCAAAGGAGAACCAAATAAAACATACAGAAAATAAAAAAGCAAAAAAATGATCAGATAACTTTTTAAGTAATTCTGACTATTCTTATTTACAAATAAATCAATTTACATCTATTGAACACATAACAAACAGAAGTAGTAAAATATGGTCAGTGAGATGTACTCCCTCCGTCCCAAAAAACATGTAAATCTCGTTTCCCGAGAAGTCAAATATTCTTAATTTTGACTGAATATATATGACAAAGTATTAATGTTCATGATACGTAATAAGTATCATTAAATTAATTATAGAATATATTTTCATAATAAACCTAATTGAAGATATAAATATAGATAATATCTTATAGAAACTTAGTCAAACTTAAGATTCCGTTGACTCCTCGTAAAACGAGATTTACATGTTTTTTGGGACGGAGGGAGTAATCTACCAGTACTAAAGAAATAAATATAGCCCTTGTTCAGTTCCCAAATCGGGCTCCTCGATTTGGAACAGTAAGCTACAGAGCGTATTAAATACGCACTGTAGCGATTCGTTTGTATTTGGTAAAAATTGTCTAAATTTTGACTAATTAGGCTCAAAATATTCGTCTCGCAAAGTACAATAAAACTGTGTAATTAGTTTTAAATTTCATCTGCATTTAGTACTCCATACATGTGCCGGTATTTTGATATGATGAAAATCTTCTTTTTGCATAGTGAAATTTGGAAGTTGAATTTGGGAACTAGGGCATACGCACACGAGTAAGGGCTAGCTGATGATGTGACTCTTCGAGTATTCAGGATGCGTGCACCACACCGTCTGCTGCTTCTCTCATGCTGTGGAGGCATCATGGCAGAGTCCACAAGAGCATGCAACTGGCGGTCCCCACGCCCTCTTCCCTCTCTAGTCACTAGTCTATATGGCCGCGTTCACTTGCTACAGTAACCCGAAATATTTCCTCTTCCCCCATCATATCAAATGTTTAAACGCATGCATGAAACATTAAATGTAAGTAAAAAAAACTAATTGCATAGTTTGGCTGTAAAGTTTGAGACGAATCTTTTGAGTCTAATTAATCCATGATTGGACAAATTTTACCAAATAACAACGAAAAGTGCTACAGTAACTTTTCACCCATCTAAACACAATATCCACCGGCGCCAGCCTGGCCCACGACTGCCGTTCACAGCACACATCGACGGCTCCCTAAATTTATCCTAAAATTTTACTATACAAAAAAAAGATTCCCCGTCACATCAAAATACCGGCACATATATGAAGTACTAAATGTAGATGAAATCAAAAACTAATTACACAATTTGGTTGTACTTTGCGCGACGAACGTTTTGAGCATAATTAATCAATGTTTGGACAATTTTTAACAAATAAAAACAAAATTACTACAGTGCTACACAGTAATTCAGAGAGGCCTAAATCAGGCATCTAAACACGGTCTAGGAAATCGAGTGAGAGAAGGTCGAGAATCACTCGAGGGTCCCGTAGATTTAGGTCTCATTTAGTTTGCGAATTTTTTTGAAAAATAGTGCTGCAGTATTTTCATTGTTATTTGTCAATTAGTGTCTAATTATAGTCTAATTAGGTTTAAAAGATTCATCTCATGAATTTCGTCTAAACTGTATAATTAGTTTTATTTTTTATCTATATTTAATACTTCATGCTTGCGCCTAAAGATTCGATGTGATAGAAAATCTTAAAAATTTTTGTAAAATTTTAGGAACTAAACAGACCCTTAGCGCTCAGAAACTGATGCCCTTCGACTATCTTCAGGTCTCATTCTCCATATCTGCAAGTCCGCATGAGGCGATCGTTTAGTGCATGCTTCTATGAGGCGATCGTTTAGTGCATGCTTCTGTAATTTGTCTGGTTCGTTTGAGCTTATCAGCCAAATCAGTCAGTCATTCAGGAATATTTTTCTCTCACAACAAATCAGCGAACAGTACTTTAGCGAACAGG
The DNA here is from genome assembly GCA_022457205.1 of Saccharum spontaneum. Taxonomy (NCBI): domain Eukaryota; kingdom Viridiplantae; phylum Streptophyta; class Magnoliopsida; order Poales; family Poaceae; genus Saccharum; species Saccharum spontaneum. The sequence continues at coordinate 46,355,323 of CM039618.1, forward strand.
ACGTTTGATGGTCCTTCAAAGAGTTAGCAACTTGTACGCATTTAGTCGATTTGTTTACTCTCATGCAGACAAACTGTCACTTTGCAACGTTAACGTGAGAGTACCATCTTGGACATCTCTGAGGGCATGTTTAAATGGTAAAAAAGTTTGGGTAAAGTTTTTATAGCACTTTTCGTTGTTATTTGATAAAATTTATCTAATCATAGACTAACTAGGCTCAAAAGATTCCTCTCGACATTTACAGACAAACTGTGTAATTAGTTATTTTTTTACCTACATTTAATGCTCCATACATACGTCCAAAGGTTCGATGTGACAGTTACTGTGCAAACTTTTTTGGGCCCTTTTGGCAACTAAACCGGCTCTGAATAGCGCGAAGGCGACTTTGAACGGCAAGAATCTGGAATTAGCACCTCCAGGTATGGCCATCAACATGGAAGAAACAGAAGAAAAATGAAAGGAAAAAGGAAGAAAGAAATCCACGAAACAGTTTGATGAATGTAATTGCAGGGACGATTGTTCTGATAAAAATCTTGATTTCTACCAGGGACTTTCCTCACAATCAGCAAGCAGTGGGGTAGTGGTGATCAGTTGTCACTCCAATTACCTATCCACCTAAGGACTGAAGCAATAAAAGGTCAGCAATTTTGAATCCTGTTGATGATTAAATTACAAGTATTTTCCGGTAAATATTTTGGTGTAAATTAATTTTTGAAATGATGCAATCATTTTAGGGATAAATACTTAGTATTTTCACTCTTAATTCTATTGATAAAACCTTCAGATGATTGGCCGCAGTACGCATCTATACAAGCAGTCCTGTTCGGGCCGTTCCTCCTCGCCGGCCACACTACCGGAGATTGGGACGCCAAGACCGGCGCCGCCACCGCCGCGGCCTCCGACTGCATCATCCCCGTCCCTCCGGAGTCCAACTCCCAGCTGGTGACGCTCGCGCAAGAGTCCGGCGGCAAGGCCTTCGTCCTCGCCGTGCACGGCTCCCTGACGATGCAGAAGCGACCTAAAGACAGCGGCGGCACCGACGCCGCCATTCACGCGACATTCAGACTCGTCCCCCACGAAGGTGCCGGCGCCGCCGCGATGCTCGAGCCGTTGGACATGCCGGGGATGTTCGTCACGGACAAGCTCACAGTGTCCGCGGAGAAGAGCTCGGGTGCTCTGTTCAACGTCGTGGCAGGGCTCGACGGGGCGCCCGGCTCGGTGTCCCTCGAGCTTGGGTCCAGGCCGGGGTGCTTCTTGGTCGCCGGCGGCCGCGGGAAGGTCCAGGTGGGCTGTAGCGGTGGTGTCCGGAAGCACCGCGACGCCGGCGCCTGGTTCCGGCGGGCAGCGAGCTTCGCGCGGGCCGAGCCGCTGCGTCGGTACCACCCGATGAGCTTAGCCGCCGGGGGGGGGGGGGGGGGGGGGGGGGGGTGGTGAGCAGGAGCTTCCTGCTGGATCCATTGTTCACCTTGAAGGACGAGTTCTACACCAATTACTTCAACCTAGTAGCATGAGCTGAGATGTTGCTGCCTGTAATAAACCCCAAAAAGAGGTTACAAGGTTTATTACTAAAATGCAGAAGACACCACGTCTGATGCCATATTATTACGATAATGATAAGTCATGATGCCATATTATTACGATAATGATAAGTCATGGGCATCCGACACCTATCCGGACGCGCCTCATCCACCAATTCACGCACCCATCCTCATCCATTCATCTACGCGTCGCACGCTCGCGGGACGGACTCTGCTCGCCCGTGCTATCTCTGCTTGGACAAACTCCGCCTGTGCCGCCCCTGCCCGCACCGCCCGCCCTCGTGGGACGCCAAGAACTGCGCCGTCCCCGCCCACACCGCCCGCCGGCCGTCCGAACTCGTCCCTCCCGTCGCGGCCGTGCTCCATCCACCTGCCGGCCACTACCGAGGTCCGTGTAGCCAACGAGATCTTCGCACCGGCGACCTCCGCACACTCCGTGCATCGAGTTTCGCACCGGCGTCGAGCTCCATTCGTCCAAGCAGCAAGGTGACATTTGCGCTGAACACATGTTGCAATCGTATGTTTCGAGTGTTTCAAAGATATGTTGCAAGGGTTTCGTATGTGTGTTGCAAAAATAGATTGGGATGTTGCATATGTTGCAATGACTGTACACTTATGTTGCAAATGTCTGTTCCCAATGTTTCATCTGTTTTTTATATGTATGTTGCAAGTGTGTTTATCTAGATGTTGCATATGTTTCGCACATATGTTGTAAGTGTTTTATTTAGATGTTGTGTACATGTTGCAATGTTTTCAAGTGTTTCAATGTGTTTTTTTTAAGTATTTCAGACGCATGTTTCAAATGTTTCATCTATCTTTAGATGTATGTTGTGAATGTTTTATTTGAATATTTCAAAAGTAAATAGAGTGTTGCACATATTGCAATGGCGCCGGTGGCTGACAGACAATGGCCTGCCGCAGGGCTTCAGCTCCTACCTGACGCCTTCCTCGCGCGGCGTGCCTCACCCTCTCCTCTCCCTCCCCTCCCTTCCCTTCCCTTCCCTCCATCTCGCTGCGGTAGTTTGAGCTCGACGGGAAACCCTACTCGACGAGTACGCAAGCACCCACGGAGGCCAACGGCGGCGCGATGCTCGGTGGTGGCCCTGGAGCAAGCTGAGGTCCATGCCATCCGCTCGCTACGTGCGGGAAACAAGCAGCTGCGGGCGTCCGGATGCTAGTAACGCCAATGTTATTGCTAGTAATGATGCACAATAAAACTTTGTTAAGGAATATCGTATTTTTAGAAGTGCGATAGATAAAATTAACATGGTTTAGAAGTGAAAATATCATATCTCATAACAATATCGAAATATTTAGGTCGACCCAGGTTACCCATTAGATCAGGAGGGCCATAAGCTTTAGACGAAATAGGTCACCCCATGACCCCTAAAATTGGCCTTCGGGCCACAGGGCCTGGGTCGACCCATTCCCGTCGATAGATGAGAGCATATGCTCTGAAGGTCAAGAACGTGCCAGGAAAATTTCAGGGGATGATATAAGATGACTGCAAAAATTATCTGAAGCTCCTAGCAGATGTTCCCACTCTAAATGCGCTGGTAGGACAATGGTAACGACAATCGGTGAATGCGAACTTTAGCACCATGTTAGTATGGTACCGTGCGAATCATTGCCAATGTAGTCTGTCTATAGGATGCCAATTTGTAAAAAAAAAAAATGATCACTTGCTTATATTTGCATCATTTATTTTTTTAAGAACCGAATGTTTGTTTGACGCTGCTGTCTGGTCTCGGGTCCTCAGTCTGGTTGATTCCGACTTTCCGAGCTTGAAGCCCCACACTCAGCGGTGAGCTTGAAGCAGTAGGAAATTGGGACAAATGACGGGAAAACAGGGCAGCTCTGAACATTTCTCGGCCGAGACCAACATAGGCCCATGACTGTTCCAACTACTTGAAAGAGAAACTTAGCGCTTCCGTGAGATCTCAGCAATGCAACAGGGATAACAATTTATGATCAAATAATACATGCTGGCAGTTTTTTGCTCTGTAGCAGATGAACGGAGCAGCTGACGCACCAGAAACTTTGCTTATACAGGTTAACAAGCGACGCGTAGTAGTAAATCGAGCTCAGCAGCTGACGGACGAACGAACGCCACAGCCAGTCAGCCACCTTACATCACTCAGCCGCAGTTTCTTCCACGCCATCAGCGGCGGCGGGAACCGGCAGCGGGTGGAGCCTGGCCTTGACGGTGCAGACGAGCGGGCGCTTCCGCGGCAGCGTGAGCCCCGGCCCCTCCTCCATGTCCACGGGCGCGCCGCCGACGGGCGTCCACTCGAAGCACTGCAGCATGGCCGCCAGCGCCGCCTGCACCACGAGCATGGCCAGCGACGCGCCGGGGCATATCCGGCGCCCGGACCCGAACGGCAGCAGGTGGAAGTGCTGCCCGCGCACGTCCAGCCCCGCGCTGTCTCCTCCCCCTTGCTCCTCCTCCAGGAACCGCTCCGGCCGGAACGCCAGCGGGTCCGGCGCCCAGCTCGCCGGGTCGCGCCCGATCGCCCACACGTTCACGAACACCGTCGCGCCGGCCGGCACGTCGTAGCCGGACACCTTGCAGGGCTCCATGGAGCGGCGCACCACCATCGGGCCCGTCGGGTGCAGCCGCAGCGTCTCCTTGGCGATCGCCTGCAGGTAGGGAAGCCGCGGGATGTCCGACTCGTCGGCCAGCCGGGACGCGCCCACCACGGCGTCCAGCTCCGCCTGCGCCCGCCGGAGGACGGCCGGGTTGTTGATCAGCTCCGACAGCGCCCATTCCAATGTGATCGCCGTCGTGTCCGTGCCGGCCGCGAAGATGTCCTGCAAGATTTTATATATATGATCCACCGGCAAACAATTTCATGACCGAGTCAAACACTCAAACGGTGCAGAGATTTAATGAAATCGTAGCTTCCATTATTAAAAAAACTAAAAGGTATCTTTTTTTTTCTGCTCCTCGTTTCCATCCATCCATCAAGTACATTGTACAGGAAATATTTTTCTTTGTTCGTCGCTTAACCCGATGCTTGATTAGATCTGCGCAACAATACAGAAAAACAACGATGGACGTACCAGCATGAAGGCCTTGATGTTATCTCTGGTGAGCTGAATCTCGGCGGCTTCGTCCTCGTGCATGTCGAAGAGCATGTCAAGCAGGTCCTTCTTGTCCCCATGGCCGGCGCCGTCCGCCGCCTCCTTCAGCCGCCGCCGCCTCTCGGCATCCCTCGCCGTCAGTATCCGCTCCATCATGGCGTCGAACTTGCGGTGCACCGCGTCGATGCGCTTGCCCAGGCCTTGCACGTCCCAATGCTTGAACAAGCCGATGTAGTCCTGCAGGTTGAACATGCCCGTGATCTCGGCGGTCTCGGTGACCACGCTCCTCATCTCCTCGGCGGCGCTGTCGTCGCCGGTCCACCGCCGGCTCATGACCATCCGCGAGATGACGTCGCCCGTGACGCCCATGAGCACGGCGTCCACGTCGACGGACGCGCCGTCGGCCGCGCTGCGGGACAGGGAGCCCAAGAGGCGGGACACCTCCTCGCGGCGGACGTGGCGGAGCCGGTCCAGCGTGCGGCCGGCCAGGAGCTCGTGCACGCACGCGCGCTTCATGAAGCGCCAGTAGGGCCCGTACGGCGAGAAGGAGAAGTCCTGCCCGCCGTACGTCAGGCGGTGCACCGCCGTGAGCTTGGGGCGGTCCAGGAACGCGGCCTCGTGGGTCTTGAGCACCTCGCGGGCGGCGTCCGGGGAGCAGGCGGCGATGGCCGGCACGGAGCCGAGGCGGAGGTACAGGAGCGGGCCGTGGCGCGCCGCCAGGCGGTGCAGCGCCTGGTGCGGCAGCGGGGCCAGGAGGTGGAGGTGGCCCAGGACGGGCAGCGCGAACGGGCTCGGAGGGAGGCGAAGCCCGCCGCTGCCGCTGCCACGGCGGCGCAGCACGTAGAGAAGGGTGAGGCCAGCAACGAGGAGGAGAATGGGGAGGGCTGTGGGGTTGATGATGACATTGATGAGCTCTCGTGCCGTGGCCACTTCCATGGTGACTTCCTCTGCCTGCCAAGAGCTGAATAGTGAGCTCTAGCTGCTGCTTCTCTTGCTTATCACATCACTCTACTCCCTGGTTTATATATACTCCTATATGCTAATGTTACTTAGATACCTGTAGATATATAATAGTGTGAAGTTGTATTTCTAATTTAATGTGGCAGAGACAATTGGTTGCATGTTGGCAGCAGATGCCTTGACCTGCACCCCCAGAACCAACAAGCACACACAGGGCAGATGCCTTGCATGTGGGACCAATTTCGATGAAGATTTGAATATATGGGAGTAAATTCTAAGATATCCTGAAAGTTGTCAAATTCATGATCCTATCATATGATTTTACATCAGACATGACCTAATAATCATATATAGTGGAAAGATTCAACGGAGAGTGATAGACGATACTAATACTACTACTAGTATACAATAATGCAATCACTTTTACTAATAGGCAGCAACTTGCGAGGCATCTGTCTTTACATACATGGATTAGCTTTGCGTTAACATTTTGACCGGGTAATATAATGCAAACACTTCTGCTCCGGCACCGGCACGCAATCTTCGTCTTGTTTTATAGCGGAGGCCGGCTGCAAAGACCGGCAGGTGTAAAATGTAAAATTGCAAGTGCAGGCCCGCAGGCCGGTTTGTATGAATGGACCTTTGCAGCTAGCCTCCTCAAACATGCAATGTTGGAGCGTTCCATGTAGACCTGGTCAAGGATCAAGATTCAAATCCAATCAAAGCTATCCAAATTGAGTCTAACTAAGAGCGTCTCCAAGATACTAGTTAAAATTAGATTTGCTGTTGAGCCGATTTTCTTCCTCAAAAACTCTAAACTTGGTCTCCATGAGAAGAACAGCCACTCTCTTGGAGATGCTCTAAGAGCAACTCCAGCAGCACCCCCTACTTGGGTAGCGGAGGTAAAAAAAATCAACTTCAGCAGACCCCTTAGATTTATTGGCCTCCTATATTCCCCCTCCCACTACCCATTCCTATTGGACCCCTACTCCACTACCTAAACTTTTTTTCTTGCGACTCCTTCAGATGAGCTTCTTCCCCGTGACTCCTCCCGACTCGGTCGTCTTCCCAAGCAGCGCGGCATGCCCCGGCGGCCTGTCTGGGCGACGCGGCTAGCCCAAGCGGCCTGCCCCTGAGGGCTCAGCCTTGCTCGACAAGGCTAACCCCAGCGGCCTGCCCTGGACGCGGCCTGCATGCTGCCGGCGAACTGCTCCTCAGAGAAGAACCTGAGAGAGAGGATGGCATGGGTCCCATATGTCATTCTCTATGAGAATGGTTTTTTAGGGGGTATGTTTTAGGTAGTGGTGCTAGAATAAACAACAAAAAAATTGGTAGTATTGAAATAGGTGGCTACCTAAATCAAGAAGCAGGGGTTCTGATTTGGCTAGCACCGCTGGAGTTGCTCTAAGGGAGGTCAGTGGTGCCACTACATGGAGGTGGAGAGATGCACCACCACCAAACTAACCGTAAAGGACAACCCTCACTAGTAGAGAAATGACTTTCGGTTCGCACCTTTAGTCTCGGTTATGTTGGGGTTTGGTATTAATGTGAGCATTAGTCCCGGGTCTAAATTTTAGTCCTGGGTCTAAAGGGTGGCTTTTAGTCCCAGTTGGTGTTACCAACCCGAACTAAAGGTCCTCAAACCTTTAGTCCTAAATGGTGACCTTTAAGTCCCGGTTGGTGTCACCAACCTGGACTAAAGGTCTCCCACCCAGGACTAAAGGTCCTCCACGGGTTAATTCAAATGGAGAGCGCCCAGGACTGATGCACTACTGGAAACTTGAATGTAGGATGAATTGTCTCAACTGCAATGACATTCCCGTCCCCTCTTTGTGCTCCGGCTCCGGACTCCGATAGTCTGGAGCCGGAGCACAAAGAGAGGACGGGAATGACTGATGCACACAAGATGTCGTTGCATTTGTCATCTACTAATATGATATTATATATTTCCACAAATGTGTGATTATGAAGTTTCCATATGTATGTATTAATTGATGTGGCTAATACGTTTCCATGTAAATGAACATACACACGTCACACAAAAGATTTACCTCTCTTTATATACTGGACTGCGAGCAGGCCTAGTGTTTTTGTTCCTGTCTTTTTAACATACATATGATTAGGTAGACAGAGATTAATATTCAACAACATGGGTGACAGTCGCAGTTGCGCTCCAGCGTGCAAGCTCTCCATGTTACTATTCGTCATGCTCTTTGGATGCATCACTTCGCCAGTACTGTGTAAGTTTTCCTATGCTCAATCACCTATCATGTCATTAAGTTTACACATACATGTAACCTCGGACTGATGAATGCAAATTTCTATATAGGTCGCCCTCAACGACTCGATGAGCCCGTAACTACAGGAAGGATCAGCAGCGATACAAATCCAAATAGTCCTGCAAAGACGACTGCAGGTCCTAATCTTATTGGGGTCGGCCCCTCATTTGGTGAGAGCAAATTGAACATCACATTTTGCACCGCACCATGGATTTGCGTGGAGCCACACCCCTGCTATTGTTGCGTGATGCCTAAAAAATGTTATATTTCGATGGAGGAATGTAGGATGAACTGTCTCAACTGCGACCCTAAATGCCCAGCGGCGCAAACAACTTGACAAGGTTAACCATTAGTTCTTGCAACATTTGTACTGTTCACTACATGAATCTGCGAACTGATTCCGGCTTCTCGATCGGCTTCTCCAATAATCCTCTTATCACGCCTTGCGTGCGTTGCATGATTGTTACATGATTTGCATGCTACTGTACAAAGTAAGAAATAATTATTTGTCTGGAAAAAATCAGAATATCATATTTGTCGATGAGGTATGATAGATTTTGTTTATCAAATTTTTCTGTAATGGATGTACCAAATGTGTTCATCGTGTGATGTATTCTCTTATTTGAGATTGACCTGAGCCACGAGAAATGGTCGAGCCTGGCCCAGAAATTTTGACGGCACAAGCTGGAGGACGTGCAGTGTCGTCGTCCCTTCGATCTGAGAGCTGCGAGCCACGAGATAGATTCATAGGTGTGTCTCCAACCAATTCTGGGCTATAGCTGGCTCTCCATGCGCGGCCTTAATCGACTTCCGTTCCCATCTTGGGTCCCTACGCCTTTGTTTCTTTTAAATTATAGTTGTCAATGGTCAACTTTATTATTACCTTTGTTTCTTCTGAATTACTGTATGCACTACTGGAAACTTGAATAAGTCTATGTGTGTAAAAACCCATAGAAAAATACGTATCCCGACAGAAAATAACCCACAGAACTAGTTTTTTTTTTGTCGGCTGTACACTCACAAAAATTACGTCCACAAAAAAAAATAAACGTACAGAAAATATGCATTTTTCTGTCGGAAAAAATATGTATTTTTTTGTAAGTTTAGGTGAACTCACAGAAAAATTCCTTTCATCCAGATTAAAAATAATGTTTCTGTGTAGACATCCTCACAGAAAAAAGAGTTGAACGCACTGAAAAATAATTTATTTTGAAACAGTAGCAACAACATATTAAAATATATATTGTCCATACAATAATTTCATGACACATCACATCATAATAAATAGCATACATATAAAGATGGTGTCCAAATGTTCAGCACGTTCATAGATACATAAGTGATGTCTGAATGTTCCGGCATCAATACATTCAAAAGCATTACCATCTCATCTCAGCAGTTCAAGTTTCAGCCAAGATGACTAAAATACCAGCATGCATCATTGAGTCATATAGGTAAAACCAAAGCTAAATATTAGAGCCTCCTACTGGTTAATGTGCAAAAGCACAACATTACAAAAGAAGAAACCACCACCACATCCATGTTTTGCAACTAAACACCACCATCACATCGATGCATGATCTCCATTGTTGTCGGAACCTTGATTGTTGGCAACGTTTGCAGCATGAAGGTTCCCATTGGTGTGACTTTGTTAACTTTGTTTCTTCTGAATCACTGTACGTCTGTACTATGGTGGTCGATGGCCGACTTTTTTATTCCCTCAGCTTGCACCCGCCTGATGACTAGGAGTCAGCCTAGGCATTCGATTAACCGGAACCGATCGGTTCGGTTTCTCGGTTTTTAAGCTAATTCGGTTACCTAAGATGTAGAGACCGATCAGTTACTTCAGAAACACAGAACCGATAAACTTCGGTTTCGGGTAATTCGGTTCGGTTCTGGTTCTAACCGAGAAAACCAAAACATTCATTCTAGAGGCAAAAAGAAAAGGAAAAACAGTAGATTCGCCGTCGACTTCTTCACAATCGCCGATGTGCCCCTTCACCTAGGTCACCACCACCATGAGTGAGGGAGCAGGCACCGCCAGCCACCACTGTGGGAGAGGGAGCGCGCGCCGCAGGCTGCCCCGCGCAGCGGCGCAGGAGAGGGAGCGCGCGCCGCCGGCCACTACCGTGGAAGAGGGAGTAGACGCCATCACCGCCACCGTGGGACCATTCACTGTAGAGGGAGAATGAGAAGGCTCGGGAAATCGGAAACGAGCAGTGGGGATGGGATACAGGAGTTGGGAGACCAGCGGTGGTCTCTGGAGAGGGACAGGAGGAGTCAAATGGAGTGCTGGAGTGCTTATATACGTAGGTTTCTTAATTGGGCCTGGGATGGAATTTGCCGACGGGCCTTTATGCAGATCTCGGTTATTTCAGTTAACCGAGGGAGGGAACCGAATTAACCTTACTAATTTCGGTTATCTACCAAAGGGAACCGAATTTTTCGGTTTCCGTTAATTTGGTTTCGGTTTGGTTTTTTGTTCTCGGTTAATTTTGCCCAGGGTTAAGGAGGAGATCTAGTCCACAGCATTTGTGTGGAATCATGCTCAAAGTGCTTCTACAAGTTTCAAAACTGAAATTTACCTTTTGTTTTCAAATGTTGTTTGGTGGAATTGATTGTAATAAGTTTTAGGAACGTGTGTGTACTTCGGAAGAAAATCTCATCTAGTTAGATGGATATATAACATGTGTTTCCTACATTTTCGTTATGAATATTATCCCTGCAATGCGCCATATTATGATCAAACTTTTATCTTTTCTCCAAGTGTTAGATTCGTCTTTGCTCTGATACTTAAACACACATACATAAGTTAGAGAATGGTCATCACAGAACAAAAAATGCAGCTAGTACCACTGCCTTTGCTCTGGCATATAATAGATAACTAGTACACACCATATAAATAAATATATAATGCATGCTGCAACAGTGCAACTAGATTAAAATTAAATCCAAGACGACTTGTGATGTAAGGATTGACTCTAGTGGTTTGAACGTTTTTAACATTTAATGCAAACACTACTACAAAAACTCTTTTGCGACGCGGTGCCCTTTCGTTAACCAAGGCATTTGCAAAATCCAACCACCTAGGTTAATGCCTGGGTAACCGCCTCGGTTAATCGATTTATGGTGGGTGGTCCTAAAATCTATTAACAGAGGCGGGCCCTCAAGAAAGTTAGAAACCCAAACCCTCATTCCTCCCACCACTCAGCCGCACCCACCCTCTCTCTCCACACGGCACCTGGCACCTCCCTCTCCACCGCCCGCGCCCCCTCTCCTCTCTCCCTCTGGGCGGCGCGTGACACCTCACTCTCTCTTCTCTCCCTCTGGCACCACCCTCTCCACACGGCACCCTGCACCTCCCTCTCCCTCTCCCTCTCCACCGCCTGCACCCCCTCTCCTCTAACCCTCCGACGGTGCACGACACCTCCCTCTCTCCTCTCTCCCTCCGGCGGCGCAGCCTCCCAGCGAGCCCAGCGCTCCCTCTCTTCTCTCTTCCTCCGGTGGTGCGCGGCGCAGTGGCTCCAGGAGCACGGTGACGCTGGTCGCAGCTGCCCCGGCGCGCCCTCTCTCCTCTCTCCCTCCAGCGGCGTGCAACAAGCATGGCGAGCAGCAGCCGGATCCGGCGAGCGGGTGGCCGGATCCGGCGAGCAGCATTTGTGTGGAATCATGTTGTTGGTGGAACTGATTGTAGTTTCAGGAACGTGTGTGTACTTCGGAAGAAAATCTCATCTAGTTACATGGATATATAGCATGTGTTTCCTACCTTTCCATTAAGAATAGTCAGTGCACACCATATAAATATAATATATAATGCATGCTGCATCTAGATTAAAATTAAATCCAAGACAGACTTGTCATGTAAGGATTGACTCTAGCGGTCAGTAGGTTTTTAGCATTAAATGGCAGGTGCTCTGCCTCTGAATTAAAGTAGAGAAGGAAAAAAGTACAGCTTTACACTTTGGCTAAGAATTCATATGAAAAATGGGGGAAAATAGCGAAAACTAGTGGCTGTGTTAGCTGCAGGTGATTGCAGGCATGGCAAATCCTGTGTGTACATGCTAGTTATTCACACATGATACTCCGATTTCCCATGCGCCCTTTCAAAGAGGAGGATGTCTTGCTGGATTAAACTTGTTATCTGCGCGGGCGGTTGCTCTTTGTTGTTGAATACTCTTCTACAATGCTCCTTCTACAGGTTCCAGATCCTGTACATGGCAACTTCAGCATGCTTTTTGTCTGTCCCCAAACTGCCCAACCCAAACATAGCAGGTTGTAGTAGGTTCAAAACGCAGGATTATCACTTAGTAAAATATCCTCCAGGTGCTATCAAATTTCCTGTGAGACGGCATGCAGTGATGTTAGGAAGATAGGTGGCAAAGGTGATTGAATGATCGATCAGATTTACCTACTCTTTCGTGGTAACTGCCGGCATGTATTATTGATCATAAATTGTTATCCCTGTTGCATTGCTGAAATCTTGGAAGTGCTAAGTTTCTCTTTCGAGTAGTTGGAACAGTCATGGGCCTATTTGGGCTAGAACAGGCCAACTGTGACCACGAGAGTAGAATGGATCTCACCCGGTCGATAAATGTTCAGAGCTGACCCTGTTTACCTGTCATTTGGCCCAATTTCCCACTGCTTCAAGCTCGGAATCAACAACACCGCTGAGTGGGGCTTCAAGGTCGGAATCAACCAGACCGAGGAGGACCCGAGACCAGACAGCAGCGTCAAACAAACATTTGGCGGGTGTTGGGACTGTTCCCCACGAACTCTACGTGAAGCAGCTTTACAGAAAATTGAAATTTGTGACGCACTTCTTTGGATCTCTCGTAACTCCACTATTTTTTCTCGAACAGAGTGCATAGAGCTGAAACTGTTTAGCTAAAAAACATGGAGTAGAGCTAAAAAAAACATGGAACGGAGTAGTCCCAAACACCTCCTCGATTCTTTAAAAAAAATGATGAAAAGATAAGAAAGTGATCAGTTTTATTTACAAATTGGCATCCTATAGACAACATTGGCAATGGTTCGCACGGTAACATACTAACATGGGCCTTGTTTAGATGGTAAAAAATTTGTCTGAAAAGTTCTGTAACACTTTCGTTTGTATTTGATAATTATTATTTCACCATAGTCTAAGTAGGTTTAAAAGATTCGTCTCTCAAATTACAAACAAACTGTGTAATTAATTTTTTTAACCTACATTTAATACTCCATACATACATACAAAGATTTAAACGAGGCCATGGTGCTAAAGTTCGCATTCACCTATTGTCGCTACTCACCGTTGTCCTACCAGCGCATTTGGAGTGGGAACATCTGTAGGAGCGTCAGATAAATTTATGCAGTCAACTTATATTACGCCAGCTGTATTTGTACTCTTTCTTGCACTTTACCGCTTTTCCGGTAGGGGCTTGCCCCTTCTGTTCCTAAAAAAAACTTATATTACCCCCATGAAAATTTCCTGGCACATTCTTGACCTTCAGTGCACATGCTCTCATCCTTCATTATTCTTGAGACAAGCATAGTTAATACGATAATGACATTGCGCAGGCGTCCATCCCGTCCGGACGGACCCGCACGACTCGACCGAGCGCCACACGCCCCTGGCGCCTTATCCGTATCCCATCCCGTCCCATGACCCCCGCGCCCACTCGCTCGCTCCACTCGTCCGCTCCCCATCCTTGCTCCTCCGCACCCACTCTGTTGCTGCGCCGTGCGCTGTTCTCCGAGCCGTCGCGCCCGCGCACCAGGTCACTGCTACCCCTCCTCCCTCCCTCTGCGACCTCCATGCGACCCCTACCGGAGACGAGGACGGCGGCGGTGGCTCCGACGAGGTAGGTCAGTCCTCTGGATCTGAGCCCTCCTCCTCCTCTGGATCTGAGGGATGCGGTGGTGGCTAGGGTTCCGGCGAGCTCTGGGGTCCTTCTCTCCTCCCTCCGGTGAGCTCGGATGTGATAGGCCAGGGCTTGAGCAACATGTACCTCTAACCCATCTCCTTGTTGTTTTCGTACGTCTTTTTGCTGTTTTCTCCGGGTTACAATGGGTTTTTGGGATATTGCAACAGATAATTTTCGAATGTTGCAATGGGATTTTTGGGTTGTTGCAACAGATGTTTTTCCGAATGGTCCCATTTTTCATGTTTCATAGTTGATTTTTGTGATGTTGCAATACATATTTTTCGATGTTATAGCACATAATTTTCGATGCTGCAGCACATATTTTTTCGATATTGCAGTATATATTTTCCGACGTTGCATTACTTGTTTTTTTGATGTTGCAATACATGTTTTTGTGATGTTGCAGCACATAATTTTCAATATTGCAGTACATATTTTTACAATGTTACAATATTCATATTCCGATGTCGCACTACATAGTTTCCTATATGTTTGCGATGTTGCACTTGAAGTGTTTTTGTGCTCTTGGACAGGGGGCGCGGTGGGGGAACGAGGTGATGTGGGGGGCGAGCGGGTTTCGTTTTATTCCCGCGGTGGGGCGGGCGGTTTTGGGAAGCGAGGAGCGGCGTTCCGTTCTATTCCCACATGGGGAGGGGGGTTGAGATGGGAGCGACATTCCGTTCGCGTTCTATTTCCGCGGGGGGCGGGCGGGTTTAGGAAGGCACGGTGCAAAGGGCCCGGCGTCCAGACGTGTCTCGCGCGCCGGACGTCCGGGCGCTAAGATTATCGCTGGAACGCTGTCGAGTCTCGAGCTAGTGCCCTGTTCGTTTGAGCTATTCAGCGGAATCAGCAGCCATCCAGCAGTGTTTTTCTCTCACAACAAACCAGCAAACGCTATTTTCAGCCACAATAAACCAGCGAAACTAACATGTTGTAGGTCCTAAAGAATAGTAACAGGCAACAGCTCGTCACGCTCAAAATGTTTAAATAAACCAAAATCAGCCTTTTGAACTATGCATGCGCTCCTTTAACGTATTCCCTCATTAAAAAAACAATTCTAGATTTAAATCAATAATTTAGATTTTTTAAAGTTAACTAAGTTTATATAGAATAGTACTAACATTTATGTTTTCAGATATACTAGATATATACCCGTACGTTGCATCTGAGCCATGATTTTTTGGACTGAACCATAGTAATTGGACCGAATACTTCATATCGGACGCGGACATGTGGATCCGGTATTTGTATCGGAACCAGGTAGGACTTGGACGCGTGAGCTCCGAGTTAAGGATGATTCATACCGAACTCAGACACGTGAGAAGAGATCGAGATTTGGTATCATCGGTAGATGATGACGTTACAGTCTTTTTATGTGTATAGATATAGAATAGAAGAAGAGATAGAGAAGAGATTTACTATGAACATACATGTCATGATTAATCTAACGATACTAATTCTATATCACAAATGCTAATATTTTTATATAGATTTAATTAAATTTGAAGTTATTTGATTTTTTTGGAACTATTTCAATACTCCTTTTTCAAAAAAATTGCACGCATCTTAAAGCAGTTTATCCAATTAATTAAATAATTATCTTCTAATTATGATCCATCTAGGTGCCGTATGGACCCGGCCCTTCCAAGCCCAGACCACGATTGCTGCGTAGGGGACACTGGACAGCCGGACACCGCCGCTTGGGCTGGAGAGATCGTGAGTGGAGCTCTCCTCCGTGCATACCTGGTCCACTTTGAGACGCACCGGGAAAGAACTCCGAACAGAGACGATCAGGATTCATTCAGGAACCGGAGGACCAAAAAAATGGATAGAATTTGGGCTAGGCATGATCTGGGCTTGGAAGGGCCAGATCCATGCAGGATATAGATGGATAATATAAAAGGAAATTATATTTAATTAATTTAATGGAATGCTTTGAGATTCGTGTGGTTTTTAGAAAGAGTAGTACTAGAGCGGTCGCCTTTTTTAAAACAATGTTAATCGTACTATTTTTAGGACCGGAGGAGTATATACCTTAGACAAAGAGAAAACTTCTCTCTGAAGATGTCACAACATGAGAAGCAGATACCACTGAAGTTATTATCATGCAAATCGAGGCGGATTCAACATATTAACCGTGTATCTTTTTTGCTTGTTTCCGCTTTGTAACTCTCTCACAAACTGGTCCGCTCTAATGTTCGATTTAGTAAACAAACCGAAGCGTCCTTCAGGAGGTGTGAGAAGGCTTGCCCAATCATCGATGTTTTCACGGGATGAATCCAGAGAACATGTTGTTCCTTATCTCAATCCGTATGATGGTGACGGATATCTCGGCTGGCAGAGTGCCAGTGAATCTGTTGTCCTGGATCATCACACGCCGCAGCTTCGGGAGCGACCATATTTTCGCTGGGAAGTCACCTGAGAAAAGGTTGCCGTAGAGAAGCAGCGACTCCAGGTTGTTGAGATTGCCGAAGGCTACAGGTATCTCCCCGGTCAGCTGATTCATTGACACATCAAGCTGAATCAAATTCACCGCTGTGACGTTACATGTGAGCTCACCGGAGAGGGCGTTGTCGTACAGGTAGATGTACTGGAGCTTCCGGTGCTGCCACACCCATGCCGGGATTGGACCGGTGAGGTAGTTTGACGCCATGGAGAGCGTCGTGAGCTCCGTGAGGCTAGCGAACGCCTCCGGAATCTCCCCGGTGAGGTTCATTCCATCCATCCAGAGATAGGTGAGCTTAGTCAACTTGGCAAACTCCAGCGGCACAGGCGCTGGCGAAAATGCGTTGTTGGCCAGCGTGAGAAACTCAAGCCCGGCGAGCCTGCTTATCTTAGCCGCCGGGTATGAGCCGGTGAAATTGTTGGTGTCGAGAAGCAGGGACTTGAGTGCCGGGAGCCGTGCCAACGCTGTCGGCACCTCGCCGCTGAATCTGTTGGTGGAGAGGTTGAGGTGCTCCATCACCGGCGACAAGGTGTCGATATCGACCGGTAGCCCTCCAGCGAAGTCGTTGTAGGAGATGTCAAGGAAGCGGAGCTTCTTGCAGGCGTAGAGTGAGGTGATGGGGAAGGCTCCGGTGAGGTTGTTGTAGGAGAGGTCAAGGCGGTTGAGGTTCTTGAGCTCGCACACGGACGTCGGGACCGAGCCGGAGAGGCTGAGGCTTTTTAAAGAAAGCTCCGTGACAGTTCCGCCGGAGGCCGCGCACTTGATGCCTTTCCAGTCACAGTGGTCGGCGACGATGGCTGGGTTCCATGAAGCCAGCTGTGGAGGATTGCCCCAATCGTTTTTTTTTTTCCGAAAACGTGCGTTGCACGTGTCTCATTAAGTAAAGTTAGGGTTTTGACGAAGGAAAGACAGCGATGGTCGGGCGGCACGGCGAGCTGCCATGTCGCACAGACCGCACACAGAACACACGTCGCTGGCTTCAACGGCGCAGCTGTGAATTGTAACTAAACCTGTGACGCTTTAGCGACCAGAGAAAGTCTGGCGCCCAACTAGCGAATGTCGAGGACTAGTGGCGTAATGCCGCGATAGCCTGCTGCGACGTAGTCGTCCAGCTCGGTGGTGATCGCGTCGAGCACTTGCGACGTCGTTCGCGCGACGCCGTCGAAGGTCCTCTTGTTGCGCTCCTTCCACACAGTCCACGAGGTGACGAGCACAAGTGAGTCGAATGCACGCCACCCATCTGCCGGCACCTCCTCACGAGCCAGGAGCCACTAGTCAGCCAGCGTGGAGTCCTGAAGCGGCGCCAGGTGCAGGAAGCCCGCCGGCGAGAGTAGCCGAACCCAGAGTTTGCGCGTGAACACACAGGAGCATAGCAGGTGGTCAGTAGTTTCCGCTGCCTGGTCACAGAGCGCGCGCGTCCCATGCGGTTGAAGACCGTGGCGCATGCGAGGGCAAGCCAGTAGAAAAACTTGACCTTTGGGGGGACTGCGGCTTTCCAGACGAGGCGTGCTCCCGGAAGGGACGCCATGCCAATGAAGAATGCTCGATAAGCCGATGAAGCGGTGTAATTGCCGAAGGTGGACCACTTCCAGACGAAGTGGTCGGACGTGTGTGGTGACAGTTGGATGAGCTCGAGTGCGTCCCTAAGGCAGAAGTACTCTCCCAGCACCGCTGCGGTTGTGTAACCGTAACGATGAATCTTATAGGTAGTAATATAAGTACGATGGATACATGAACTCGAACGTCGGCGATCGCCGTCGTCCGCCATCGCCGTCGCCCTCAGGCACGGTCCAGAGAAGTGTTCATGTTCAAGTTCTCCTCTCGTCTCTCTCCAGTACAAAAAGAGTCTCACAGACTCAGTAATGGGCCACGCAGGGTCCCTGGCTATTTAGCCCATTCCGACCCAGCTAGTCTAACATTTGCCTTCCTCCTTCTGGATCCGGCCCGTTTCCCAGTTGACTCTTCCTTGCTTCTTTCTTTAGTTTCGTCAGCTGCCTCACCATCAACTTCTTCAGACTTGTCTGGTGCAGCATGACCGGCGACGGTGACATCCCCCCGTTCTTGAAAACCAGCTTGTCCCCAAGCTGGGGCTCGAGGGAACTCCTGTCGGAGCGCGACTTCGTCTTCCTAGGATGACAGCTCAATCGGCAAGTTAGACCAACGTACCAAAACTTGTGGGATCATGGAGTCACTTTGTTGATGTAGGCGACGATCCAAAATCTCAAGTGGAACCTGCAGCTCATTTTCAGGGTCAGGTAAAGCAGGACTTACAGTGGCAGTAAGTGGAACAACCTGTTTCAGTTGTGACACATGAAAAACAGGGTGTATGGAACAGGTGACTGGAAGCTGCAGACGATAAGCTGATGAACCGATCCTTTCCAGAATTTTGAATGGCCCAAAGAATCTGAACGCCAACTTATTGGATGATCGTGGTGCTAAAGAAGTTTGAACATAGGGTTGTGCCTTGAGGTACACTTGATCACCCACTTGAAATTCCTGAAATGATCGCCTCTTGTCTGCTTGATATTTCATTTTAGTCTGAGCTCGAAGCAGATGTTGTTTCACCAGTTGCTGCATTAACTCCCTTTCATGTAACCAGGTTTTGAGATCAGGGAGTCGGCAAGATTGAGAAATATCCACGCCAAAGTGACGGGGTTCATGTCCATAAAGAACCATGAAGGGGCTCTTGCCAAGAGAAGCGTGAAACGACGTGTTGTACCAATATTCAGCAAGAGACAGCCAATATGACCAACGAGTAGGACAGGCATGTAAGAAGCAACGAAGATAAGTCTCGAGACATTGATTTACCCGTTCCGTTTGGCCGTCGGTTTGGGGATGATAAGCACTGCTCATGCGAAGATTAATTCCCAAGAGTCTGAACAATTCTTGCCATATGTGACTTGTAAAGACTTTATCGCGATCAGACACCATAGCTTCAGGTAACCCGTGCAACTTGAATATGTTGTTCATGTATAGAGTGGCCACCTGAAGGGCAGTGAACGGGTGTGAGAGAGGCAGAAAATGTGCATACTTCGAGAATTTGTCCACTACAACCAGGATACAATTGTATGAGTTGGATTTAGGAAGGCCTTCAATAAAATCCAGGGTGACCATCTGCCAAGCCCCTTCTGGAATTGGGAGTGGAGCGAGTAAACCAGGATATGCCACACGTTCGTGTTTAGCCTGTTGACATATGGTACATTGAGCCACAAAAGCTTGAATAGTTTGCTTGAACTTAGGCCAGGCAAATAACTGCTTCACTCTCTTGTATGTAGCTTCATATCCAGAATGGCCTCCGATAGCACTACTGTGCAGAGCTGACAAAATCTTGGTCTGAATGGAGGTATTGGAGCCAACCCAAATACGATGTTTATACCAGATAAGCCCATCTTTTAAGGAGTAATGGCCCTGTGGTGAACTCACTGATAACTGGGACAAGAGCTGATGAGTAGAGGATTCCTGTGTGTAAGCATCTTGTAGTTGCAGCAACCAAGTGGGCTTGATGACTGAAATAGCAGATATCTCATAGGATGTCGCCTGCGGTACTCGTGATAAAGCATCAGCTACATGATTATCAGCACCTTTCTTATACTGTATGTGATAAGTCGGCCTGGGCATTCGGTTCTAACCGAACCGATCGGTTCGGTTCCGTGGTTCCTACACAAGTTCGGTTCCCAGAAAATGGAGACCGATCGGTTCTTTTTGAAACTGGGAACCGAGGAACTTCGGTATCGGTTAATTCGGTTCGGTTTCGGTTATAACCGAATTAACCGAGTCTAGTACCTTCTGGAGACTGGAGGGCTGTGAACCGCGTTGCCGCCGTCGCGTGCGCTGCTGGGGCTGCGCTGTCGCCGTCGCGCGTGCCGCTAGGGGGCTGCGCGGTCCCGTCGCGCGCACTGCTGGGACAGGGAGGTCGCGCCCGCCGCTAGGGGCCGCGCCGCCGCCACCGTGGGTGCTGCTGGGAAGTCGCGCCGCCACCTCCGTCGCTGTCGTGCGCGTTGCCTGTGGCCGCGCTGCCGCAAGGAGAGGAGAACAGGAGGTTGGCTCGCTGGCAGATCTCAGAGGAGAAAGGCAGAGGAGGCGCTGTACTGCCCCTGTACTTCACTGGGAGAGAGGACTGAGAGAGGAGGAGGCACGAGGCAGGCAAGCAGCGGCGGCCACGGCTCTCAGGTGTGCGTGACGCTAGGGTTGGAGCCCCTTTATATACCAGGTTTGCTTTGTGGGCTTGGGTGGGCCTTATGTGTTAATGGGCCAGTTTGCTAGTATTCGGTTCTTCGGTTAACCGAGTGCTAGAACCGAAATAACCCTGCACAATTCGGTTCCTGGCAACTGGGAACCGAATAGGAACCGATTTTCTCGGTTTCGGTTCGGTTCGGTTTTGGTTCCTCATATTTCGGTTCGGTTTTCGGTTTTCGGGTATTTTTGCCCAGGGCTAGTGATAAGTCAGTCCCATTAACTTATTGAGTGCTTTATGTTGCCAGGGGGTTGATAATCTTTGATCATCCAAGTGGGTTAAGCTCTGCTGATCAGTCAAAATAATAAATGGTGTTGACTGTAAGTAGTGTCTCCAGTGATCAACGGGCATAAGGATTGCTAAGCATTCCTTCTCGTACATGGAGAGTCCCTGTGCCTTTAGACCCAATGCCTTGCTAACAAATGCTATAGGATGACCTTGTTGGTGCAATACCGCCCCGATGCCTTTAGCGGATGCGTCGGTTTCCACAGTAAAAGTTTTCTCAAAATTGGGTATTGCTAGAACAGGAGTAGAAGTGAGAGCCTTCTTTAACATTTGGAAAGATGCTTCAGTTGTTGGTGTCCAAACAAATAAAGTATCCTTCCAAAGTAGGTTTGTAAGTGGTTTGCTAATGAGGCCAAAGTTCGGGACGAATTTCCTGTAATAGCCCGCCATACCGAGAAAACTCCGAAGATCCTTGACTGAAGTTGGTTGCGGCCAATTCTTGATTACTTCAATCTTACTAGGATCAGTTGAGACGCCAGCCTTACTGATAACGTGTCCCAGATAGCGGAGTTCTGACTTGGCGAATGAACATTTAGAGAGCTTAACATGAAAGTTATGTGTCTGTAATAATGCCAAGACAGCTGAAATATGCTTCAAGTGGTCAGACCAAGACTGACTATAAATGAGTATGTCGTCGATGAAGACTACGACAAATTTTCTCAAGAGTGGTGCTAATATGACATTCATGATAGCCTGAAAGGTAGCCGGCCCACCTGTTACGCCGTAAGGCATAACACAATACTCGAAATGCCCATTATGGGTTTGGAAAGCCGTCTTATACTCTTCACCTTGTTTCATTCGTATCTGATGAAAGCCGGAACAAAGGTCCAAGGAAGTGAACCAGGAAGCACCACATAACTCGTCGAGGAGCTCATCAATGATAGGAAGTGGGTATTTGTTTTTGACCGTCTGGGCGTTCAAGCGTCTATAGTCCACACAGAGGCGCCAGTCGCCTGTTTTCTTGCGCACTAACAATGCTAGTGAGGAAAATGGACTAGAGCTTGGTTGAATCCATCCCTTGTTAAGCATATCCTTGATTTGATTTTCAATCTCCGTTTTCTGGGCTGGGTTGTAACGGTAAGGCCGTAGGCAAAATGGTTGAGTCCCTTCTAACAGTGGAATACAGTGATCTCCTTGTCTGCAAGGTGGAAGGTCATTGGGCGGTGCAAATACGTCACTGTACTGATTAATGACTTCCAGTAACTCTGGCGGTAAAGATGGTGAATCAGAAGCTGAAGAACTGCTTGTAGCGGGTTGGAGTTGGATCATATAAAGAATGGAGTCTGCCTTTGCCATAGCTTGGACTTGAGAACAGGACACCGGAGGCCCTAACTGTGGGGTTGGTGAAATGCCCTGTAATTGGATCAGTTGCTTGTTCTGAGTAAAACTGACCCAACGATCGATCCAGTGTATCATCATTGGGCTATGTGCCCCTAGCCAATCCATCCCAAGTATGACATCATATCCATGAAGTGGTAGGATCTTAAAGGTAGTGTAGAAAGAATGGCCTTGAATACCCCATAACTGTTTGGGTAACTGATGAGTACATCTCAGAGTTTCACCATTAGCCACCTGCACTTGAACAGGGTTGGATAAAAGTTGCCATCCTGAAAGACCTGTAGCTGTTTGCTCATCAATGAAGCTATGAGAGCTTCCAGAATCAATCAACATGAACACGTCCTTACCACCAAGGTTACCCTTCAATCTGATGGTCTTGGAACCTTCTGTGCCGTGAATAGCTTGCACAGAAATAGCCATGAGGTCTTCACCAGAATCTGAATCTTCTTGTACATTTTGTTTGAATTCCAATTCATTACCATCAGAGAAACAATTCCAGAGTTCTTCCATGGCATTAAGAGATATGGTGGAAGGACACTTGTGTTGTGGATTCCACTTCTCGCCACATTTGAAACATAAACCCTTTGCTCGGCGAAATTGCTTGAGGGAGGACAGCTTCTCATCACTTGTTTTGGATTTTGCTGAATCATTGGTCTTCTTTTCCTCGGTCAGTCTAGTAGGATGAGTGATAGACTGAACTGATGATCTCCCAACTTCAGAAAAGGTCTTCTTAGAGGATGATCCCAATTCAGGTCGTCTGGTGATTTGATCTTGCATTGCCTCCTCCTGCAAAAGAGCCAAAGAGCTCGCAGTCTCCAATGTTTGGGGCCTATGGATCATAATGACAGCTCTAATTTCTTTCTTTAAACCATCCAGAAAATGATTGGTGATAACAGTTTGTGGGAAAGCAGGGTCATGAGCCAAAATTTGATGTACGAGATCACTGAATAGTTCGACATATTCGGTGACTGTGGATGATTGTTTGATATGAAAGAAATGGCGGATTAGATGATTGTGTTCATCCTTATCGAAGCGGTTACAGAGGGTTGTAACAAAGGTGTCCCAAGACATTTTGATGATATCAGATTGCATGGTTTGGTACCATAAAGCAGCAGAGCCAACCAAACGCATGGTTGCACATTTTACCCAAACACTAGGATCGGTGTTATAGACATCAAAGAAGGTTTCACAATATTTAATCCATAGTCGAGGGTTGGTACCGTCAAAGGTTGGAAACTCCAAATTGGGTATAGGTGGATGAACAGGGGAGTACAATATACGATCGCAGTGGGCAGTGTTATCCGAATTGAAATGATGCAAAAGCATATTAGGAGAATTTGTCGCACCTTTGATCGGGTTTTGGGCCGGGGCGACGGTGTAGACCGCCCCAAAACCCGATTTGCCGTGGTCTAACGACCCAGATGCCCCCCGAGGCGGGTGAAGCTCCAGATGGGCGGAGCTCGGCATCTTGAAGCTTGGTGAGGCGAAATGGTTTTCCCGTATCGCAGCTGTAAGAGGTGGGGAAGACACGGTGACCGCCTCCTGCTGCTCACTCACCGAAGGATCAAGCGGCGGTGCTTGAGGGGTGAGGGTTTCCAACACCTGATCGATGCGTTCGCCGAGATCCAGTATAGCATGTTCCAGCTCGTGGACGCGATGGTCAACGTCGGGCTTCCATGTGAGGATCTCCGTCCTCAGGGTCCACATCTCCATCATCGAGTGCTTCAGATCATTGATCCCCTTGGAGTTTTCGCTCAGCAGAGCGAGGATTTGACCGAGTTGTTCTTCGGGAGTCGCCATAGCCATCTGACGACGGGTAAGATATGGGTGGGTTGCCAGGGCGGCGGAAGGGACAGTGGTGGATCTCGACCGCAGCTGCTGATCAAGCAAACCTCGGCACGAACCTACGGATTCTCGCGGTCAACACTGCAAGAGCGGACCTCGAGAAGAGCCAGCCGTTGGGGATTACAGCTCGGGATCGAAACAGCGGTGGTGAGAGAAGGTGGGGAAAAATTTGGGGAAAAAATTGAGGATCGGAACGGCTCTGGTACCAAATGTAACCGTAACGATGAATCTTATAGGTAGTAATATAAGTACGATGGATACACGAACTCGAACGTCGGCGATCGCCGTCGTCCGCCGTCGCCGTCGCCCTCAGGCATGGTCCAGAGAAGTGTTCATATTCAAGTTCTCCTCTCGTCTCTCTCCAGTACAAAAAGAGTCTCACAGACTCAGTAATGGGCCACGCAGGGTCCCTGGCTATTTAGCCCATTCCGGCCCAGCTAGTCTAACATTTGCCTTCCTCCTTCTGGATCCAGCCCGTTTCCCAGTTGACTCTTCCTTGCTTCTTTCTTCAGTTTCGTCAGCTGCCTCACCATCAACTTCTTCAGACTTGTCTGGTGCAGCATGACCGGCGACGGTGACAGGTTGGAGCTCCGGAGATGTCGCACGTCCAACGCCAGTCGGTGAGTGCATCCTTGACAGTGCGTTTGCATTGTGGCTTAGCGACGGCTTGGAAAAGGTTGGGCGAGGTCCGGCAGATTGGCCCGTCAGGGAGCCAGGAGTCCGTCTAGAACAGGGCGGATGCGCCGTCGCCGATCGACACCGTGACCGAAGGCTGGAACATGTGCTGCACCATTCGTTCCGGTCGCGACAGTAGGCGTGACCAGACCGCGTCGGGTTGGGAGCGTCGCAGCCATTCCCAGTGGAGGCGGAGGGTGAAACCCAGAATCCGCAAGTCAAGTACGCTGAGGCCGCTGTAATCTCTAGGGGAACACACGATGGGCCATGCCAGTTTGTATTTGCCCCTAGTGACTGACTCCGCACCTGCCCAAATGAACGCCCGCCGGCGTTTGTCGATCTCCCCGATCGCCCACACCGAGAGGCTGCAGCAGATGGCGACGTGTACTGGGATGGCAGAAAGCGTGGTCTTCGTCAGCGTTGTTCTTCCCGCCTGTGTGAGTAAATCTGCCTTCCAGGTTGGGATTCTAGCCGAGATCTTGTCGATGAGAGGCTGCTCTTGGGCATGGCTCAGCCTAGACAGTGACAGTGGCGCCCCCAGGTAACGCGTCGGGAACTCGGCCACCTGGCATGGGAAGACAACCAACACTTCCTGGATCTGATCTTGAGTGCAGCGGATGGGCGTGATCGTGCACTTCTGCAAGTTGGTGGAGAGTCCAGAAGCCCCGGCGAACAGGTCCAGGACTTGGCGGATACAGGTAAAATCGTGCGCGGAGGGCGCCAGGAACACGACGAGATCGTTGGCGTAGAGTGAGGCGCGGTGCTTGATTTTGTCACCCGGCAGCGGTGAGAGCTCGCCGCGGCGGTCAGCTTCGCCAATCATCACATTGAGAACATCCATGACAATGACGAAGAGTAGTGGCGAGAGGGGGTCTCCCTGGCGGAGCCCACGGGCATGGCAGATGCGCCGCCCGGCGTGGCCATTGACGAGCACCCTGGTGCTGGCCGTTCCGAGCAAAGCCGAGAGCCAGTCGCACCAGCGAAGAGGGAAGCCAATGTGCTGTAGGACCTCTAGAAGGAACGGCCATGCCACCGTATCAAATGCCTTGGCCAGGTCTACCTTGAGAAGCATGGTCAGGTGGCGTCGGGTGTGAAGCCACCGGCAAGTGAGCTGGACGGCGCGGAAGTTCTCATGAATTTGGCAGCCACGAATGAAGGCGGACTGGTTGATCTTCACGATTCTTTGTTGGAGTTGTTCCAAATTCACTGCAAGATATAGGCCGGACTTCTGACGAAGCGAAGCGAAGGCCCGTCGCCGGAGGCTTGGGCCACTGAAAATTATTGAATTGTAGGGACCATAATCGGTGCCTCTTGGAATATTCAATTGAAGCTAGGGACCACGATGAAAGTCTCATTCGGCGGTTATTACATTGGGCCCTATTACAAGTCAAGTCAAGGGAGCATAATATGTCAAGTAAAAAGGAATTAATAGTGCTTGCATTTTTTTAGTTAATTATTTTCTCGGTAGCAAATCTGTATGTTCATAACTACTGTATCAAAATTTTTACACCAGTGCCATTTCAACATCACTCAAAACCACCTCGAAAGTTAAAATTGAACATTTTGATAATTGAGGTTGTAAAATTAGACAAAGGCAAGAGTTGAGAGACAAAAATGAACTTACATCTTTTAGATATTTATGAAAAAAATTACATATTAAATTTACTAATTGATAAATATTTATATGTAAGAAAATATTTTTCTACACTTTATTGGATTTTTATCAAAAAAGTTTTAAATTGTCATAATTTAACTTTGGTACCGTATTTATCTAAAAATATGATCAATCTTATCGAGATCTACAACTTCGATTTGGGTTATTTCTCCACCCGAGTTCGTTCGGACAATTTAAAAATTATGAATTTCAAAATATGAGAACGCCAAATAAAATTTTTAGGACCTAAACGATTTTAAAAGAAATAGTCGTCAACCATAAAGTTGTAAATCTCATAGAGATCTACAAGTTTAGTTTTGGTCATTTCTCCATCTGAGTTTGTTTGAATAATTTAAAAAATTTAAAATTTTAAAATATGAGAACTTCAAAAAGAATTTTGAGACCATAAATGATTTTAAAGAAAAATTTATCTACTACAAAGTTGTATATCTCATCGGATCTACAAGTTTGATTTTGGTCATTTCTCCATCCGAGTTCGTACGAATTCAAAAAAAAAATGAATTTCAAAATATAAGAAATTCAAACAGAATTTTGGTACCATAAATGATTTCAACTGAAATAGTCGTCAACTACAAATTTGTATATCTCACCAAGATCTACTGGTTTGGTTTTGGTTACTTCTCCATTCAAGTTCTTTTGAACAATAAAAAAAATGAATTTCAAATATGAGAACTTCAAACAGAATTTTGGGACCGTAAATGTTTTCAAATAAAAAATTGGTTAACTACAAAGTTGTATACTCATCGAGATCTACAACTTTGGTTATGGTCATTTCTCCATCCAAGTTCGTTCGAACAATTCAAAACATTTGAATCTCAAAATGCGCGAACCTCAAACGTATAGATTATTTTTAAATAAATTTGGATTCAAACAAAGAATTCAATATATAAAAATCCAAATAAGTATAGATAAATATTTCAATACATATAACAATAAGTAAAGTTAATATATAATTTTTTTCATAAATATCTAAAAAAACTAAAGTACTTGACTATGTCTATTTTTGGTCCTTCAACTTTTGTCTTTGTCGAACTTTAGCACCTTAACTATCAAAACCATTTAATTTTGACCTCTAAGGTGGTTTTGAGTAATTTTGAGATGGCTCTAGGGTTAAAATTAAATGGTTTTAATAGGTGAGGTGCTAAAGTTAGTCTGTTTTGTAGTTGAGGGTTAAAAATAGACAAAGATAAGAGTTGAGGCATAAAAAAAAGACTTAATCACCCCGAAAATTTTGTAGGAAATTCTTAAGGTTCAAAAAAATGTGCTCCTCCATTCATATTTCATCCGTATTCTCGAGATATAGTCACACTGGAACTTTATCGAATCTCAAGACACTCAAAATTAGCAGCTTACACACTCAAAGATAAAATAAAACGAAAAACAAATCAAACCTTCTGAACCAAAGGCTCGCTCTGCCTGCGTTCCTTTGTCGGACAGGCCACAGTAAACGGGCCGGCGGACATCTTCGCCTTCTTCAGTGTCTGTAACAGTATGTCCCCTTTTTTTTGAAATGTTGTGGTGTGGGCATCCGTCCGTTTGGACGCCACCTTTCCAAAAAGAATAGTTGTCTCCTGACTCCGCCTTGCGCCGTCGCGGCTTTATTGCGTTGTGAGGCCATCCGGTGAGCTCCGCACCACTCACCCTCTGCGCCACCGCTGATGGGCCCACCCGCTCTCTGCGCCACCGGCGAGCTCCATGCCGTCGACAAGCACATAGGTGACCTCCTCATGCTGGCCACCCGCCCTCTGATCCACCACCGCCTGTGCCGCCCCCACGCCTGCCCTCTGTGCACTGCCGCCCAGCTCCCTGTTGCCGGCGAGCACACCAGTGACCTCCACACGCCGATGAGCCTCCATTGAAGCAACATGGGGATGTTTGTGTTGAAAGCACATGAGGCAAACATATGTTTTAAGTGTTTTAGAGGTACGTTTCAAGTGTATTATATTTATATTGTAAAAGTAGATCGGGATGTTACAAAATTAGATCGGGATATTTCACATATTGCAATGGCTATACATATATGTTTCAAGTGTATGTTTCAAATGTTTCATCTATATCAGATGTATGTTGCAAGAGTTTCATCTGGACGTTGCATATACATCCATGTTGCAAGCATATGTTTCATGTGTTTCATAGTAGGATGCAAGTGTTTTCATCTCGATGTTGCATAAGATTGCAATGGCTACATACATGTTTTCAAGTTTTTTCTAGTGTTTCGCAAGTGTTTTAGACGTATGTTGCAAGTGTTTCAGCTACTTCGAACGTATGTTGCAAGAGTTTCATCTAAGTGTTGCAAAAGTAGATCTGGTATTGCACGTATTGTAATAGGACCCACCTGTCGCAACCACCTGCTGCAGCAGTTGGGTGACGTCCGGGAGGCGCAGGCCCGCTACTGGAGCGCAGAGCAAGCGCAGACGGGCGCGTGAGAAACCAAGCGCAGGCATGGGGGCCCACACGGTGGGGCTCGCGAAAAACAAGAGGTATGGGCTCTATTTCTGTGCGGCACTGTCCGACGCCAGTGCTCCGTATGGGATGTATGGGCGCTAGCAAGGCCCTTTGTGTGTGTTGGGGGACACGGCGGGGACGCGGTCATCCATTCATCCTTATTCTTGAGACATCAATAGTTACACTGAAGCTTTATCAAATCTCAAGACACCCAAAATTAGCAGCATACACGCTCAAAAGATAATAAGTAAAATAAAGTGGAAAACGAACCAAACATTGTGGACTGAAGAAGAGAGCATAGCATTCTCGGGTCATGATGCTTCAAAGCATGGTGTCCGCGCGCGACGGCAGGCGGCGGAAGAAGTTGCTGGGCACGGAAGGCAGCCTGCTCCTGAACCTCGGGTGGCGCAGCACGTAGAGCCCCGCGACGAGCGCGACGATGCGGAAGGGCGTGACGTAGAGCACCACCGCTGCGAGGAGGCAGAATATGACGAAGAGGCACGTCGCCCTCGGGTCGCGCCAGCTGAGCAGCGACTGCAGGCGCTCCCCCTGCGTGGCCATGTCGCCGACCACCGTCTGTATCCTCCCGGCCACGCTCCGCAGGCGGTCGTAGCGCATGTACACCACGTCCTGCGGCCGCGACGTCGGGAACGTGTCGAACTCCTCGTCCAGCTCGTCCGGGTGCACCGCCTCCGCCCACGACATCTTGGTGTCCATGTGCGGCGGGTGGCGCGGCCGGCGGCGGTAGTTCCACAGCCCGATGAGGAACATGTAGAGGAACACGGTGGGGAGGATCAGCTCCGGGTACCACACCAGGATGAGCAGCAGCACGTGCACCAGCGCCGTCGTGGCCACGTTCTTCCAGTGGCACACGTCGCTGAACCAGCGCGCGGCGGCGGCGAAGCCCGAGAAGAGGGAGACGGCGCGGAAGAAGTTGGCCTTGCTCCGCCGCATGCTCCACATGTGGGACTCCACGTCCAGCATGTACTCCACCACCTCCCGGTGCAGCGGCGGCTCCGCGCGCCCCAGCCGCGCCGCCACGATGCCCATGGCCTGGTACCGGAGCGCGTCCAGCTGCGTCACCGTGAACGGGTGCAGGTAGTGCATCCTGGGGAGCAGCGGCTGCGTGTAGAGGTGCACCATGTTGATGAGCGAGAGGCAGGTGAAGCGCACGGCGAGCCGGAGCTCGCCCATCTTCTTCACCCCGGACCGCTGCAGCGCGATCAGCGGGTACGCGTGCGTGTACACGCGGTCCGTCTCCAGCGTGGACAGGCGGATGCGGATCTTGCCGATGCGGGCGTCCCTCGCCGGCTGGCCGCCGTTGCCGCTGTTCACGCCGAGGTGGCAGTTGTCGAAGACGCCGATGGTGATGACGGTGCAGGGGTCGAACACCTCCCACGTGTACTGCTCGTTCCACGTGGGGGCGAAGGTGCCGATCATGGTGCGCGTGCGCACCCACTTCTGCCCGTACTTGGCGACGCAGTACGCGTCGGTGGTGCCGCGGCCGTCGCGGGTCTTCATGGGTTGCAGCCCGGCGGCGCCGAGCATGCCGACCTCGAGCACGCCGACGGGCGGCTTCCACAGCTGCCGCGCCGTGGGGCGGGTGTCGCTGATGTACATGGTGGACTCGTCCATGACGTGGTAGGCGCCCTCGAGGCAGGCGCGCACGTGGACGCGGCTGGCGAACCGGAGCTCCCGCCGCGTCTCGCCCTCGATGGCCGGCCCGACGCCGAACTTCTCGAGGTCGAACCAGCGGGACTGCACGAAGGGCCGGTGGGTCCAGCGCTTCTCGAAGAGCGTGAGCGGCAGCACGACGCGGCCCAGCAGGTCGTCCTTGCGCGGGGACACCCGGTCCTCCACCGTCAGCACCAGCTGCTCCTCGAACGGCTCGGCGACGACGAAGACCAGGTCCTCGTTCCACCGCGGGTTCAGCGTGGGCGCGGCCGCCACCGACGTCTTGAGGATCTGGTTCCCCACCTGTGCCTTGACGAACACCTCCGGCGCGCGGCCGCGCTCCTGCGGCTGCACGTCCTGCGCCTCGATCACGTTGACGCGGAGGTACCAGAGCTTGGGCGACACGTAGGCCTTGGAGCGCACGCTGGCGACGCCCTCGCCGCGCACCGCCGCGGCGTCCGAGTGCCACGCCTCCGGGAACGCCTCGTCGGCCTGCGTGCCGATCCAGACGGCCAGCATGAGCTCCCCGCGCACCTTCCCGCGCTCGCCGCGCCGCTCCTCGAGGCGGTACCACTGCGGCGCCAGCGGGCTGTCGGGCGGCACCCGCGTGGGCACCTCGGCGAGGTCGAAGGTGACCTTGCCGACGTAGTCGTCGCGGCCCAGCATCTCGCGGTCCTTGAGGAACACCTCGAGGACGTTGGACTGCACGCGGGACTTGGAGAAGGCGAACACTTGGTCCCACTCCGGGTTGGCGCGGCGGTCGAAGTGCCGCGTCTTGCCCTTGTAGTTGCCGAGGCGGACCTCCACGTAGGGGTCCATGGGCGCGCCGGTGAGGGGGTTCGGGGGGAGGTCCTTGGCCTTGACGACGCGCACGTACAAGAAGAACATCTGCTCCACGAGGTCGTACGTGCTCGACGGCTTGTCCACGCCCAGCCAGCCGGCGAGCCCGCCGCCGCCGCCGCCCGCGGGGCGCGCCGGACCCGCCGCGCCCTTGGGCCATTGCTCGCCCAGCAGCGGGTTGGTGTCCTTGAGCTGGAAGTCCTCGTGGTGCGGGTCACCGCCGTGCCCAGCTTGGGCCATTGCGAGCCCCGGCCTTGCAGTGCACTGACGTACGTGCGTGCTCCGAACCTATCTTCATTGCCGCCAGGGCAAAAAGCACAAATGAAATCGATCAGAAAAACTCCATGAACAAACTCCATAAATTTCATTACTGATCAGTTTTTTCCGCACTTACTGTTCAAGTGTGGAAACTTGAGAAGCTGGTTTGTAGCACTATGGCTCGGTAACAATGGCGCGCGAGGCACTTATATGATATCTAGAATCCCGGCACATATGCAAGCTGCTTCATCTGCAAACGGCATGTGTTAAGTTGTCATGCAGAAGCGGAAGAGCAGAGGCTTTGATGTCATGCAGGGGCTAGCAGCAGCAGCAGCCAGCAGAGCAACTTTTTGGGCAGGCAAGCGTCTGGCCAATGGCCGTGGCGGCCCTGCTGCGCCTGCAGGGGGATCGTGGCAAGCCTCGCCGGGAAGCAAAGCGTCCGCCGCGGCCGCGTCGGTGGTGAACCCGGCGACAAGGAAGGTATACAAGCGGCGTGGAGAGAAATCCAATGGTCTACCAAGCTTAGCTAGCTAACCTAAACCCTGCAGCGCCTGCGGCTTCTTGAGAGAGCGTGTGGGGTATGGTATGAAGCTGCAGCTCAAGTGCTGAACGGAGTTCTTTCAGAGGAAGCTGTCCGATGACAACCTTTCTTGGGTTCTTTCTTTCAGAGCAGAGCAGCCACTGACAAGTGAAAGGAGAGGGGTAATCTAAAGCACGATGGATCATGTGTGGAAAGGCGATTGATTGAACGACGGTGTCAGTGGTAAATCGAAAAGCTGGTGATCGATCGGTTGGGGGAATCGATTCTTTGGATCGCCGAGTGGGCTTTGTTTATGCGCCCTTGAATTGGCGTGCTCTCATCTCATCCTCTGATTAGGGGCAAGGAACCTTGCACAGTTCACGCCTTCACGGACAAGGACCCATCATCTGTGGTAGGGGGGACCCATGCGCCAAGGTAATTTCCGGCCTGCCTGCTGCTACTCTGTAAACAGCAACATCAGCAGTGAAAAAGTGTTCAAAAAGTCTTGTTTCTTTGCGCGCGCGCGCGCAGACACCCAAATAGAAAAAGAACACACAGAGTCACACATAGCCATTGAGCTCATTGTTCTCATAAATTATAACATCTAGCTAGTTTAGCCCAAAGAAACTCATCACATATATTGCCAATATTAGCAAACTAACTGGTAGTATTGTAATTAGCCTCTCGAATGGGATAAAGCAAAGCAAGAGTAGCTCTGCTATCTTTTACGTGTTGTCTTGGACGCCGGTGGCAGGTGGCTTCCCCAATAGGCCAATACATTGCTTTTGGCTATTATTTTATCTAATCATTTAATACTGAAAGCTTGCAAATGTAGTGAGTCGAAATTATTTTTCACGACAAATTTTATTATATGTTTGTCGCGTGACATATCTTAATGCTTTAATCTATAATATCTGGGGTTTGATTATTCTCATCACTATTTAAGAAAGGAGGAAATAACAATTTAGAACACGTGCATTTCTTTTTTAAAAAAACAGTAGTATCTTTGTTATTCAGATTGAATAAAGGAAATATGTACCTATAAATATAGGATTCATCTCGCAGCAGAGGTTTAGCTACATTTCGAATTAACTTCTAGTTGCGGCGAAGTTTTTTTTTTTTTTTTTTTTGATAGGAGTTGTGGCGAAGTAACAGTAACTGAAGTTGTGGGTTAACCATGTCAGTTTTTTTTTTTTCTCTTTCAATCTTCACCCGCGCAGGGTCACCTATGTCTTGACCAGAGGAAGTACTATGGAGAATTTCTGAGCTACTTACACCGAAATAACAATAAAACGCAGTGCTACAGCACACATGGCATGTACGGAGTACTCCGTAGTAGAAGTACTATAAGCTTATCAAGGAAACAGACGGAAGTTACCTTTATTCTCTGCTGAGGAGGCAGCTCAAATGTGTCAAAAAGCAAAGCCGAGAATATATTCCCATATCATCTCATCTCGCCACCACTTAGCTCGAATGTGTTCACTCCAGACTTCTGACCTGCTATGGCTGTGTTCACTTGGCATGCGAATCCAAAATATTTCCTCTTCCACCTATCACATCGAATCTTTGAACGCATGCATGGAGCATTAAATATAAGTAAAAAAAATAACTAATTGTATAGTTTGTCTGTAAAGTTCGA
Organism: Saccharum spontaneum; assembly: GCA_022457205.1. Lineage (NCBI taxonomy): Eukaryota > Viridiplantae > Streptophyta > Magnoliopsida > Poales > Poaceae > Saccharum > Saccharum spontaneum. The sequence goes on from CM039618.1 coordinate 46,388,961, forward strand.
GACGAATCTTTTAAGTCTAATTAATCTATGATTGGACAAATTTTACCAAATAACAACGAAAAGTGCTAGAGTAACTTTTCACCCAATTTTTCTCAACTAAACACACCCTATGTTCCAGGTTCTCGATGGCATCTAATAATCAAGGGGCCAAGTAATGCCTTGATTAAGCAGATGATCTCATGGTTGCATCATTGTTATGCGATGAATTCACAAGTATTCACCACCAAAGCATGAGTAAGGCCCAGCTTTTGTTGAGGCCCAAATGGGCCCGCT